>APFE030778559.1:0-10307 GCA_000404065.3 Pinus taeda | reverse complement strand
ATATGTCTCAGTAAATTCTCAGGTGAAAACAGAGTTATGATTGAATGTTGTTTTTGGTAAATCCCTCTCAGCAAAGAGGATGAATATGTATTAGTGTTTTTATTTTAATGAATGAAAATCTTTATGGGGGTGAAATACTCTGTTCTCAGCTATTTTTTTAAAAGGGTCCTCTGTGCAAAAAGATCCTGGAGCAAAAGTAACAAAGCATTGACTCTGTGTTCAGTTAATGTTTGGTTTTGGTATTTTCCCATTGCAAAAATACCCAACAGTGGTATCAAAGCTAGTCCAGGCTCTTTGATGGTGACACAGCAGGTTCATGCTCTTTGAAGTGTCAAAGAAGCTGAAGGAAAGACCCTTGTTGCAGCAGCAGTAAAGCTTCTCCAGCTGTGTGAAGTTTCAGCCAAAGGGATTCAGGTATTCCTCTGTTTTTGAGTTGTTGTTGAAGAAAGAGTGACTGGTTTTAAAAAAAAAACACAGTCAAGTATATTTGAAGCATAGTTTAAAGTGCAAGGAATGGCCAGCGTCAGCACTAGCATGGGTATGTTTAATACTCAGCTCCCACTATTAAATGGGAAAAACTATGACTATTGGACAATAGTTATGAGAGTCATGTTTACCTCACAAGATTTATGGCAATTTGTTGAGGATGGTTTTGAAGAACTAATAGATGAAAATGAGTTTAACATATTAACTCAGGCAAAGAAAGATTTGCTGAAGAGCTATAAAAAGAAGGATGCTTTGGCCCTCTACTTCTTGTATCGAGCAGTGGATAAGAGTGTGTTTCCAAGGATAGCAGCAGCTATGACATCCAAAGAAGCATGGGAAACTCTCAAGATAGCCTATCAAGGCATGGAGAAAGTAAAGACAGTAAAACCTCAATTTATTGAGGAGGAATCCTGTGATGAAAACTTAGAGAAAACAATGAATGATAAAAATTGTTTGTCTCGTGATGATGATGATGAGGAGATGGCTGAAATACATCCCCAAACAGTAGCACGAACACAAAGGCAGTAAGAGACACCCTTGAGGAGAAATGAATGTGCTTCTCCAAGCACACCACAAAAAGCAACAAATGAAGGTACGAATTCTTTGTTTGCTTTATCTAGTCATGTTGATGACCTTGTTCATTTAAAAAATGCAGTTGAAAATAGGAAATGGACAAAACCCATGAATGGGAGAAAGAAATTGAAGTTCCTTGAAGATCTGTTTAAAGAATATGGAGTTCGATATGTAACTCTTGCCAAGATGGCTAAGATGGGCTTTACTGCCAACACCCTTGTCAATATGACAGAGGAAGAGATTGAAGATTTGATGATGACCCTGGTAGAACTCTATCAGATGGATCTTCCCATAGGAAAGAGATTTGAAACTACATCTGCCATGAGAGCAGAGAATGAGCAAGTTGCTGATATTCTAACCAAACCATTGGATCATAAAAGTTTCGAATTTTTGATGAAATGTCTGGGTATGACTAATAGCCCAGCAGTTGAGCTTCCCAGCTGATCTAAATTTGTTTTGAGAAGAGTCTGCCAAAAGAAGACAAGCACACATTAAAGGGGAGCTTGCAATTTTTTGTTGCTGAACTATCTTAACAGTCACTCTTTGATGAAGACCTTTTATAAGGGAAAAATATGAAGTTAAACCTGTCATAAAAGCAGAAAAGAAAAAGGGGCAGCGCTCAAATGTGAAGTGTAGCAGCGCAATAAGAAAAGTATGCAAAGCATGGAGACCCTCACAGCAGTGGGAAGATAGAATATAAAACAACAGTTTTTTAATTTTTTGTTATGCAGCCATGCATGAAATTTTTTTTGTTGAGAATGTTTATTTTATGCACTGTAGTGTAGAGGTGAAGCAACTTTGAGCTTGTGGAAGAAAAAGCCATGAAGGTATGTGTTTGTAATGGCTGTCAAGTGAAGATATGCAGTGTAATGCAAAAGAAGTGGACCGCATATGTGTTGTATATGTTATTGGGTTATGCGTTGACTTCTGTAACGCTGTGGTGAAATGCACAGTTGGTGCAAATGGGATTGGTATAAAAGGATCGCACAGTAGTGCAAAAACAATTTTTTTTATTATGAATGATATGCATTGTAATGCAAAGCAAGGAGATCTGCACATCAGTGCGAAGGCAGAACAAAAGGCAAGAGATGAAAAGTGAAATGGTTCACAGCAGCAAATAAAATCCCAGAAGAGCACAATAGTGTGACAGGAAGAAAGACTTGTGGCAGCGAGTGAAAGTTTGGAATTCTTTCTACAGATGCTTATAGTTTGATGAAATGAATGGGAATAATTTTTTTTTTAATGTGAAAACTCAGACTTTTAAATGTAATGAAAAATTTCACACATGAGTGAATGTGAAATAAATTCTTATTTTACAGCAATAAACCAAAGTAAGAATTTCCCAGCTTACAGCAGTAAATGCAAAAGTTTTTAACACAGCAGCTTGTTGAGAAGAAAAAGGATTCGGAGCAGCTTGAAAATGGAATATAAGTTTTTCACAGCAGTGTGAATTGGAATGCATAGCAGCGTGATGATGTTTGGTTGTTTGCTGGTGGGAAAGGAAAGGAATGCGCAACAGCGTAAATTTCATAATGTTTGTAGGTGAAGATATGCCAGTAATGTGAAGCAAGTGAAAACTGCAGCAGCCTAAGCAGAGTAAATGAAACCAGAAGACTTTTACAGCAGTAAAAGTAAATTTTATTTTTCACACAATAGTGAAAAAGGGTTATGTAAATTCTGTTTTGTTGGGAGATTGAAATGCATTGAAATGCAATGCGAATGTAATCAGGTTGTATGTAAGAAATTTTTATTTTACAGTAGTGAATGAAGATTTTACACAGCAGTGTAAAATTATTTGTAAAAGAGGCAGAGTAATATTTTTGTTGTTTTTGAAACTGCATCTAAAGCAGTATCTGGTTGTAATCCCTCTGTGAGAGGAAGTGAAGTTCTTAGTGAATCCCTCTGTTAAAGAGGAAGGTGCTTTTCAGCACAGTGTCATGGTAAATGCCTCTGTCAAGAGGAAGATGCTTTTTATCATACACATGGGAAATCCCTCTATCAAGACGATGATGCTTTTCAGCATAGTCACAGGTGTATTCCTCTGTCAAGAGGAAGGTGTTTTTTCAGCACATTGTTATGGTGGATCCCTCTGTCATGAGGAAGGTGCTCTTAAGCACAGTTTCAGGTTAATCCCTCTATTAAGAGGAAGACTATTTTGTTGCTTGTGGAACTGCATCTGAAGCAGTGTTAGTGAATCCCTCTCTTAAGAGGAAGATTTGGTGTCTTTGGAGAATCCCTCTGTCAAGAGGAAGATGCTCTTCAGCATAATCTCTGGTGAATCCCTCTGTTAAGAGGAAGACTCTTTTGTAACAACTGCATGTCAAGGAGTTGAGAAAGTCTTTGGGTATGGTTGAATGCCCAGCAGTTGAAATTAAAGGGGAGTGTTGAAAATCATAATTCCAACTGCGCGTGAGTGTTTCAGCGTGCAACGATCCCAGCAACCCCAGCGATTCAGCCCAGTGATTTCAACGATAAACAGTCAGCGACACAGGCAGTTCAACGATTGAGCGATGAACTGCCGATATCGGATTGGCGAAATAGAAGTAGAGTTTTTATTATTAGCGATGAGCAATCGCTGATAACCCGGACCCGACGATGGTATTAATCCATTTTAATAAATTATCGGGTCCATAATATTTTCAGTATCGGGAAAACCAAGTGGGCAGCTCTTTCTCATGCGATAAGTTGAGACCCGATGGGTACTCAACATTTTGCTTCATATTATTTCGGGTCCGCAAGTGGCTCATTTTATATATATTTTCAAGCATATATTATAATATATATGTCGGAGGTATCGGGCCATGTTGTTATCGGGATTTCGGTATCGGGGAAAACCATCGGTGCACATAAGTTGTGTCATGGGATGAAGTCCCGACCAGATAGAATTCCTAAAGCATATTGTATAATGTTGATGTGAAGGCCTGGAAAATGATTTTGACGTGAGGTGAAAGGTTTCCTACCGCCGTTTATCTCAGTAAACAGTAAATGCTATTTACTGTGGTAGGTAAGCTTTTTGGTGAAGTTTTTAATTCTGTTCCAGCGGGAGTATGGGCATGGATAAAAGCCAGTAAGACCATTAAATTCTTACTGTCTTCTTTTACGGCAGTATGGAGATGCTAGTACTTTTCCCCGCTATCATGCATATATGTAATGGTCTTGTGTTGACAATGTAAGTGTGAAATATGCACAGCAGTGCGAAGCAAGTGAGAGCAATGGTGAAATATGCACAGCAGTGCGAAGCAAAGAGAGAAGGGAACGCACAGGAGTGTGCATGAATATTTTTGTGGGTTGAAATGTTTAATGAGAAAATGGTAAAATGCAGCAGCAGCGTAAAAACCTTTTCTTGGGTAATGTAAGAAATGAAAAGTATGCATAGCAGTGCAGGAGAAGAAGGAGGAGAAGTGAATGCAGAAAACCAGGAGCAGTTTTGTGTAAAACCATGAATTGTTTCACACAGCAGTGAAAAGGTAAATCTGTAAATCCCTGTAATTTTTGTTTTCACACAGCAGTGAATGTAAATGAAATATTTACACACAGTGGTGTAAAATTTCAAAGGAGGCAGAGTAATCTTTGTTGTAATGTTTTTGTGAATCCCTCTGAGTGAAAGAGGATGAATATGTCTCAGTAAATTCTCAGGTGAAAACAGAGTTATGATTGAATGTTGTTTTTGGTAAATCCCTCTCAGCAAAGAGGATGAATATGTATTAGTGTTTTTATTTTAATGAATGGAAATCTTTATGGGGGTGAAATACTCTGTTCTCAGCTATTTTTTTAAAAGGGTCCTCTGTGCAAAAAGATCCTGGAGCAAAAGTAACAAAGCATTGACTCTGTGTTCACTTAATGTTTGGTTTTGGTATTTTCCCATTGCAAAAATACCCAACATCTATAAGGGGTGGAATTTCTACGAGCTGCATCTGTTCACGAGGTACTGAAGAGCACATAAACTTATCATCTACTTGACAATTTTCGGTGTAATTAACTATATCCCTGCATCGCTTCTTTTCAGACTTGCTGTAAGCGTATCTATTTTTAGCACCGGAGTCCTTGGCAGTGCAAATAAGGTTCCTCTGGTCAGTCAACTGGTGATTGTTGGAATTATGTGTTTCCTCTCTACGAAACGATCCCGTTGACATGAAAACGTGAAGCTGATCATCATACGATGCAACTCCGTTGGATTTATTTGGCGAGCCCAAGAGGGTGGTCAGAATAACCGCAACTATGATAGCATTGCATAACAAAAACATGGAGAGCGTGTGAGAAGGAATGAAAGGAATTATAAGCTGATAGGCCAGTGACAAATTTGTAAGCTGAAACCCTAAAGAGAAGAGAATAACACCAACAATTGCCATGACAACAACCGCTAAGCCCTTTATGTGTCTGGTCGCCATATTCTCTTTTGCTCTTAATAACGGATGTGGCCTCCTGATTTGAGAAATTTAAAGAGCAGTTGAGAGTGGATAAGAGATTGCTGGTGAAATGCAACCGACATGACTCTTTCCTCGGAAATCATAAAGTGCTTTCTTGGAAATCACACACCACGACTAACGGTGTCCTGTCAAAGTCATTGTACAGTTGTCTCGTATCCAAATTTCGAATAAGAATCCAAGGATGTTCGTATTTTAAAAAATTCTGAAGGAAGGATCGTCGATGCACTGAAAAAGAAAAATAAATAATTCTTCGGACATTCCCCGAAGAGATGCCTGCTTGAGAAATCTTATTCTCCAGTGTTTGGGACCAGGTCTAAGCATTTAGTTATAATATATTTATCCTGGCCTTTGGGACTTCGGGTTACAGGATTCGATTGCATAGTTTTCTTAACAAACTACTTTGGTAATTGCTTGATTTCTAAGGTCAACGGAATAAATCTCCGGGGTTATGTCCCGCACAACAGTTTGTGTAATCGATTGACTTTTGATGGCAACGGAATGAAAGTCTGGTGTGACGGACCAAACAAATTGCGTAGAGGGCATGACCAACCCAGTTTTTGGAAATAATTAATTTTGAATATAAATTATCAAAAAGCACTAATCGTGGTAGAAATCTAAAAAAAAAAATTGTCTGTGGCTGGAGATAAGTTTGATCCAACGGAATTTCTAGTTAATAATCACAATCATAATATTTTTGCATCATAGTAATAATATTTTTGCGTTGTACTATGTCTTGGTATGCTTTAGAAATATTAAGACGGGTGGGAGTTTGCTAAATTCTAAATTTCACATTTTTAACTTATACAATAATTTAGATGTAGAGATTTTTAGTACAAATCAATAACATATTAAAACATGAAAACTCTTAGCATACTATTTTTCTATTTATGGTATTTTTTAGAACTAAAATAACCTTTTTAGTGGGATAAACTATTTATTTAGCTGTATGGTTGGTTTTAAGGTTTTGGTGTATGATTTTAAATTATTACTCTTTGTTAAACGTTTATCTTGTTAATATTAATGGATAAAGATTTAGGGATATTTTGTATCAGTGAGAATATGTGTGTTTTTATTATAGGAGTGAGTGATTAATTTCAGGTGGGATGGTTTTTCTTGAATTACTAACTATAAGTAATTCTATATAGTATAACTTTCCTTAAATAACTATGATAAATCAACCTCATAACCACAAGCAACCATCCCACTATTAATTTCACATTTAAAATGTAAAACAATTATATCTTAAGGTGTTCACATTTAAAATGTAAAACAATTATATCTTAAGGTGTTCTCCGCTGAGAACAACTCTTGTAGCTGCCACTTTGCATGAGTCTACACTATCGGATCAAGCGGATCAAGTGTTAGACGATTGGAGAATAGTGTACCGTCGGGTTAATACCGTTTAAACTGAATGACATTTGATAACCTCTCAACCCACTCGCTCGTGTTAACCAAATTGGTTGCCCATGGGTTCAACGAATGAAATGCATTGTAAGAGAAGGAACTACTGCAGGCTTTGTTCTTCAAACGTTTGGCGAGGGTTTATTTCTTCTTGCAGAAGACCAAGCCCTTGCTACTATTGTGCACATAGTGCCATGATTTCCATCGTAGAAAATATGCGTTGGAGAAAAATTTGTCCCAAAAGGCAAACTCACCAAGGCGGTTTTCTTTCTTCACCTTGAGCTTACTCGACTCGAAATACATCTAATGGTTTAGATCTTAAAATATTTTAAAATTCATGTATGTATATTATTTTCATAGAAATATCTCCTTTGGCTCTTTGAGTGCTCCAATAATTGTTTTTGTTTAACAGGGGATTGGAGAGCATCAAGGGAGAAAGCTTGAGGAGCCTCGTAGCTTCATATCTGTAGCATTGGGTTTGTTTATTCTTGCAGAAGATCAAGCCCCCTGTCAATCTAGTGGCGTACACACCACACAATACCATGATTTCAACCGTAAAAAAAATGTCGTTGGAGTAGAATATTTCCCAGAAAAACGAACTCACCAGAGAGGTTTTCTTTCCTCGCCTTAGGCTTAGTGGAATTGAAACATATTTGAGGGTTTATACCTTAAATACCTTCAAAATTCATTTATGTATATTATCTTGAGTTAACTTTGACTATCATTTGGATTTCTGAAGTTTTCTCCAATGGAACTCAAGATCATGATGCCTCTGCAGCATTTCAAAATACATATTCAAATCCATACATTTTATTACATCAGACACTTCGAAATAACAGCTCAAACGATGTTGAATTTATTGATCCTGCAGTAATGGTTGTTGGGAGAGGGAAATTATCTTTGGGAGGACAAAACCAACCTGTTTTTGCAACTTATGATTCAGTCTTTCCTATGCAAGGTTTAGTCAATTCTAATTTTAGCCATTCTTTGCTTGGATTTAGAAATTCTTTCTCAGGATAGACAAGCAAGGAAAGAATGGGGCTATTAAAGCAAGTAAAGAATGGGGCTATTAGATAATAAATATTTATATTTTATTTTAGGAAAACCCCACGCAACTATATCCATTCAAAATTTGTCATCCCACTGATTAATGCCACTTCCATGTATAACTCCTTTCTTCCCAATTTATTTTCAGCCTCTTTAACTATTGGAAATAATGCTTAATTAGTTATGTAAAATGCTGACAAAGTAGCTAGCAGATTTTGTGATCACTGCAAAATTAAAGCAACACATTGTTAGGGTGGTCAGTGCTGCTGGAAAGTGCTAGAAATTAGTTGTAATTCCAGTAGATTTATTCCAGAGTTGATTTTAGTAATAGTTTTACTATTTAATAATGTAGTTAATAGTTGAATTAATATATGAGATTTGCAGCATTTTTTAGTTGTAATTCCAGTAGATTTATTCCAGAGTTGATTTTAGTAATAGTTTTACTATTTAATAATGTAGTTAATAGTTGAATTAATATATGAGATTTGCAGCATTTTTTAGCTCACACAGTGACTGTGTTTTTTAATTATTTTATCTATATTTTTTATATGTATTGTTCTTCATAGTACTGTTGGCTTCTCAATTTGCTTTAAATAATTCATTTCATATTCAACAAGAGGTATCAGAGCAGGTAAAATTCTTTTGGGTTAAAGTTGTATTGTTGGAATTTCGCCAAAGTTATTCATGTCGAATTCTAACCAGATGCTAGTTCCAAAATTTGATGGGAACGATTATGATTATTGGTGCATTAAGATGCTAACCTTTTTTATTAGAAAAGATTTGTGGGAGATTGTTGAATCAGGATATAAGGAGCCAGCTGATTGGAATGCTCTTACAGCCAATGAAAGAACAACAAGAAAGGAAGCAAGGAAGAAGAATACTCAAGCTTTGTTTCACATTCAGATAGCTCTTGATAAGAGCTTATTTCCAATAATATCAGGAGAAAAAACTACCAAAGCTGCCTCGGAAACTCTACAAGAAGCTTACCAAGGTAGTGATCAAGTTAAGGTGGTCAAGCTTCAGACATTGAAGCAAGAGTTCGAGAATTTGAAGATGCAAGAAGCTGAAAGTATCAGTGACTATTATGTGAGAGTCAAAGATGTGGTCAATAAAATGGCTACACTTGGAGAAGTTGTAAGTAATGAAGTTTTAATTAAAAAAGTATTGAGATCTTTAACACATAGATGGAATCATGTTGCAATAATCATGGAAGAAAGTAAGGATTCAACAAAACTACAGTTTGATGAATTGGTTGGATCTTTGATGTCTCATGAAGAAAGATTGAAGGAAACTTTTGAAGCTATAGAGAAAGCTTTTTCCTCTAAACTACAAATTACAAAGAATGAAGATGCAAGTAGCAGCAGTACCAAAAGGCATCAAGGTCAAGGTAAATGGCAAAGCCAAAATTATTCAAGAGGTAGAGGAAGAGGTGGCTCAAGTGGAAGAGGTAGTTTCAGAGGAAGAGGTAGAGGTATATTTGATAAGAGAAATGTTCAATGTTACCATTGTAACAGGTATGGTCACTTTGAAGAATGTAGATTGAAAGAAGGTAAAAATGCTAATTATGCTCAAGAAAGTGGTGAGTATCCTCCAAATCACTTATTTTTATCTTATGCCAAAGGTGAAAATACTAGCAAAGATGTTTGGTACCTCGATTCTAGATGCTCTAACCATATGACAGGGAATGAGAAGTTGTTTTCAGCAAAGGATGGAAGTTTCAAATCCAAGATCCAGCTTGGTGATCATAAGTCATTGGAGGTTGCTTCTAAAGGAGCTATGGAGGTCCAAACAAAAGAAGGTATAAAGAGTATTCATGACATTTATTATACTCCACAATTGAAGCATAATTTGTTGAGTGTTGGGCAACTCTGTGAGAAAAATTATAAAGTGTTAGGGTCCCACCCTAACCCCCTTATCTATATAATGGGACCACGTCATAGTCAAGAGGCAATAAAGCCCATATTAATAATTGTAAGTGGTTAATCCGCAATTAATAACGGAACCACAGTTAGTGGCAAATGGGCCGTAGTATTAGATAGATGGTATTAGTAATACGCGGTATTGGCCCGTGGTATTGCACATAGGAGTCATATATAAAGGATAGAAACTCCCTGCGAGGAGCATCGTGTCTTATTTTGTAATCGAGCTCTGCTCTATTGGAGGTTGCCCCCTCGAAGGGGCAAGTGAACATTACTCTCTGAATAATAAAATCATTGCTATTCTGTGTTCTGGGTATCTTTTCTCGCATATTCTGTGTTCTGGGTCTCTTTTCTTCGCATATTCTGTATTTGGGTATCATTTGGAGGTTAAGAGCATAACAAGTGGTATCAGAGCACTTTCCAGGGCCGGTGGGATCTCCATTTCGTAGCAATT
>APFE030778541.1:108070-139379 GCA_000404065.3 Pinus taeda | reverse complement strand
TATCGACAATGAACTATAGTGAGGAGCCCTTTACCCACATATGGGAGTGGAAGAGACGCTCCTCCTCCTCTGGATCTTCAGGTTCATTTTTCTGGATCTTAGTGGTAGCAATAGTGGCATTGGGATCCACATCAATGATTTGCTTCCCTTTGTCATTCCCCTAGTCGGGTTCTAACTCAGAGTCAGAACATGCATCTGATTCTAAAACCTTTAGCTCAACCACCGATGACTACTTGGCTCGACACTCACTTGTGTTGTGAGTGGAACTCTTATGGAACTCAAACCATTTTCCCGTGTCCTTTTTTGACTTTGCGGTGCTGCTCTTTGCTTGCATCTTTGTTGGGTTGTCTTGGGCTGCCTCACCTTGGCTTTTCCTTTATTCTGTGGTTTAGGGGCACCTTTCCCTTTCTTCGAATTCACAGATCCAAAATCTCGCTTCTTTTGTTTAGACTTCTGCCCAACCTTGACGGCATATTGGTATGTTGTGCCGAGAGAGGAGATGTTCAGGAATTATATATCTTCCTAGATGTACTTGTGTAGGCAATAGTGGCATTTGATTATCAAATGCTGCTCTAAATCCTTGATACCCAACTTTTTGCGAAGGGTATGGAAAAGATTGGTGAACTTCGACACGTCTTGGTCCCTTCCCTGTCGTAGTGTGGTCCACTTTATGTATTCATCCTCATAGCTTCTGACAGGGTAGTATTGCTCCTTGATGGCATCCCAGAATGAATTCCAGGTGGGTGTGGCTGAAAATAGTGAGCTGGTATTTTCATCCTTCTGCTCGTAGTAGGTTTCCCACTAGTCCTTGATGTGGGGGGCTACTTTGAGAAGAGCAAAAACAATCTTTTCCTGACTCGAAAATTCATGAACAAAAAAATAACCCTCTAGCAGATTTAACCATTTATCTATGACATCTGTGTCTATCTGACCCTTGAATATGGGGATTTCAAAATTAACTTGTACCTTAAAGGGCGTGGCATTTCTAGAGTAGCTGCTGGAAGCTGATGCGTCGCTTTTGGGTAGCCGTTGAAGGATCTGGGCAAAACTGTCCATCATCACATTCCGTTGTCACTCGAGGGCTTCTTCGAGCAAGATTTTGATAGGATCTCCTACCCCCTCTTATTTCTTCTGGTCTGCCATGGGAGGCCATCGATATTTGTGAGGCTGGTCTTCCAAAGGTTCGACCAGTTCAAGCCCTAACTCTTTATATCTAGACCACATTGGGGACACGCATAGAAAAACAGAGAAAAAACACACTGCTCGGATACCACTGATCCAGATTTAAACAGGAATGCAACAACATACAAATATAACCATATACATAAAGATGCAGCAGAAATAATACTTCATTTCATTAATGTAAAATACTGAAATATGCTTACAAATAGTAATGGAAATAAACCAGCTAGGGCAATGGTAGCTTATCTCTGAGAAGAGATGTGGTGGCTACATGCCTCTTAACTATGTTACAATGAGGCTCGAAGGCCTATTTATTGTTTATAAACAATGGAAAGCCCTTAACATTCCAAAACCTAACCCTAGAAGATGAAACGCCAAACTATGGGCCCCATTTGAGTAAATTGGTACATCAACTTCCCAGGGTCGTAACTTTGGCATACAATCTCCGTTTGACGCGTACAATAGCTCATTAAAAAGATCTACCCGAGCACTACCACTTTGGGAAGGGAAAAGTTGGTCCATGGACCTATTTTTTCCCCAGATTTCCCAAGAAACATCGTTTAGGGCCTCAAAACGGCTCTGGAAGTTTAGGACCCGAAAAACTGCTAAAAATAGTAAGTTGTGCTACAATTAAGGAAACTGAAAATGCTGAGAGAAACAATGGTGGGGGTCCAAGCAGACTTGGCTGCTGGCCACCAATATCCACCTAGATCAACTGTTGTAAAAACTCTTCTTTGAAAACACAATGGAGAGGCCACCACTAAAGGCTAGATCAGGAGACCTAACCTAGGAATATTGGGTGAACTCCTTAATAAACTTGTTGTCTTTATATGTTTGCCTGTTATGTTTTCTTTAACTGCTTCATTTCCTGTGTATTTCGCAATATTATTGATCTGTTGCATAAAATAACATAGGCACATCCATGCACATGAGTTTGTAATACCTTATTAATTGTCTTGGATCAATATCAGATCAAGTGGTATCAGAGCTCTAGGTTGCTAAGGTTAGACAAGCTTGTGTTGGATTCCTTTTTTTGTTGAATGCTAACTAGGACAAAGCTTAAATTAAGAGAAAGAGAGTTGGTTGAAGCTAACCCAGAAATTGGAAGAGTCTATCCTAGGAGGAAAATGGCAGAAGAAAGTCCCTTGGAATAGACTCCCAGTTCATGGACAGTTTCATGACCATGAAAGCCATGGTAGAAGAAATGTATAGAGAATTTAAGAGAGGTATAGGTGAAAATTAATCAACCTCCAAATAAGATAAAGGAGTAGAAGAACCTGTTCTATTTACCCACCCAGAAGGCAAAGGAAAAGAAGAGAAGCCCTCTCCACCATCTCCCCCATCATCACCTTCGTCATCATCTTCTTCACATAAAGAAAGCCTTGAAAAGAAAAAGAAGAAACCTTCGTTGATTAAATTAGATGTGAAGTTTGAATTTCCTATTTATGACAGAGAATTAAATGCAGAAAAGCTAGATAACTGGATTAGATAGATTGATGTATATTGCAGAGTGCAAAACATCGATTCAGAAAGGAGAAAGATTCAGCTGGCTAGCCTACGCCTTGGAGGCACCGCCCTGGTATGGTGGGAAGGTAGGACACAAGTTGTTTTGAAGAAGCATGGTAAAATTCTTTCTACCTGGAATGAATTTGTTTCTACCATTAAAAAAACAATTCTATCCACTAGCTTATATGCAACAAGCTATGATGAGTTGGAAAACTCTTCGCCAATTAAAAGGGAAAAGTGTACAAAGCTACACCCAAGAATTTATAAAAAGAGCTTCGATTTTAGGCATTTATTTAGACTCACTTGAAACTTTGTTGAAGTATATAGGTGGTCTACATAGCTATTTAAAGCAAACCATTCTCATGTTTAATCCTGCTAGCATAGATGAGGTATCTATTTAGGCTACCCATCTAGAGGCTAGAGGCAAGAATGTGAACCCAGAAGTTGGGGGATCATCAAAACCCACTACAAACAAGAACAAGGAAAAGAGAAAGCAGAAATGGAAAGAGAGGAAGACAAATGTTGTACAAAAGACCAAACCTTCATGCACTCATTGCAAGAAGGATGGGCATGATGATGAACAATGTTGGATTCTGCATCCAGAGCTGAGGCCCAAGAAGTACGATGGAAAAAAGAAGAAGACTGTTATAGCTATTCAGAAGGATTTGGGGTCAGACTCAGGGGATGAAACAACAATCACAACCACGGGTATAAAAGGTAAAAGTTCTCAAGCATCTACTAGTAATCCTGCACAATCTACTGAAAATGAAGAAAATGAGAGGAAAAGGCATGAGCTTTTTCATATTAGACTTATTTCCAAGCATCAAAATATTGATACTTTGTTTGATAGTGGCTCACAAGTAAACTTAATTTTTGAAGCAATTGTAAAGAAACTGCGATTACTAACCACACCTCACAAGAAGCCATATCCAATGGGTTGGTTATGTGATAAAGCAAAGCTACAAGTGACTAGACAATGTAAACTTAGATTTTCTTTTTGGTTAGCATTTGTAGATGAGGTTGAGTTAGATATTGTTCCTTTGGATATATGTGGAATTGTTTTAGGAAGTCCTTACTTGTATGATGGAAAAGCCATTTTCTATAAAGTTGAAAACTAGTATCAACTCGTTAAAGATGGAATTGAATATATTGTAAGAGCTCATAAACTCGAGAATAATTATACTCCCATAAACCCAGGGCAGATGAAAAGAATTGTAAATTCATGAAAACAATTTTTACTGATGGTTGCAAAGGAAAAGAAACCTGATAAAACCAATGTATTTGGAAGTTGTAATGCTAAACAACAAGCTGATTTACAAAAAGTTGTTTCAAAATATGATATGTTATTTCAAGAACCTAAAGGTCTGCACCCAAAAAGGAAATAGTACATGATATTAATTTGCAGCAAGATGCTCCATTGCCTAACATCAGAATGTATAGGTTGTCTACTTTAGAGAATGCGGAAATCAAGAAGTAGGGACAAGAGCTGCTTGAGAAAGGGTTCATAAGACCTAGCACATCACCATGTGGGTCTCCAAATGTCTTAGTGAGAAAGAAAGATGGCTCAAGGAGAATGTGCATTGATAATCAAGCACTGAATAAGATAACAATAAAAAAAATCATTATCCCCTTCCTCGCATAGATGATTTATTAGATCAGTTGAAAGAAGCTATTTACTTTTCCAAGTTGGACTTGCATAGTGGCTACCATTAGGTCAGAGTTGCAAAGAAAGATGCATGGAAGACTGCTTTCAAAACAAAGCAGGGACTGTATGAGTGGTTAGTTATGCCTTTTGGCTTAACTCATGCTCCTGCTACTTTCATGAGAGTAATGAATGATGTACTCAGGCCTTTTATTGATGATTTTGTCATTGTATATCTAGATGACATTCTTGTATTTAGTAAAACATGGGAAGAACATTTGAAGCATGTAAAGCAGACTCTAGATGTTTTGAAAATAGAAAACCTTATGTTAAGCTATCAAAATGTAAATTTGTAAAAACATTGAATTATTTGGGTCATATTGTAGGGGGTGGTGAATTGAAGATAGATCCCTCTAAGGTTGCAATCATTGTAAACTAACCTAAACCCAAATATTCTATAGAATTTAGAAGCTTCCTAGGAGCAGCATAGTATCAGAGGAAGTTTATTGCTAAATTTTCCTTGATTACAGCTCCCTTACATGCTTTAACAAGATTGAACAAGGTGTTTTAGTGGGGAGGCAAGCAACAGAAAGCCTTTGACACCTTAAAAGAAAAGATTAGTACAACACTAGTACTAGCACTGCCCGATCTTCAAATACCCTTTGAGATTGAAACAGATGCCAATGATTATGCCATGGGAGCAGTGTTGATGCAACATAGTAAACCCATATGTTATCATTCTGAGACATTTAATTATGCAGTATCATTTTGGAAATTTATGCATTCCTCAAACCGAAAGAGTAAAGATAATTCAAGAAGCACACACTTCTCTAATATCAGGTCACTTTGGTGTAAGTAAAACAGTAGCACAACTGCAAAGATTTTGTTATTGGCCAAAAATGAATGTGATAGTTTTTAGATATATAAGAGGGTGTACCATGTGTGCTAAAAGCAAGCCCAACAATAGAAAACTAGGCTTGTACACTCCACTACTAGTTCCTTCTCATCCTTGCGAAGGTATTTCCGTGGACTTTGTTGGGGGATTGCCTAAATCTAGAAAAGGTCATGACTATTTATATGTTATTGTGGATAGGTTCAACAAAATGTGTACTTTAATACCTTGTAACAAACAAATTACAGCTGAACAAATAGAAAATTTGTTCTTTTAACATATATGGGTTCATTTTGGATTACCCACTTCCATTGTATTTGATTGAGATTCCTGGTTTGTTAGAAAATTTTGGTCTAGTATGTGGGAATTGATGGACACCAGACTGAAGAAGAGCACAATCTTTCATCCACAAACAAATGGCCAAACAGAGGTGGTCAACATGACAGTGATCCAGTTGCTCAAAGGCTATTGCAGCAAGCACCCCAAGCTTTGGGATGAACATTTGTTATATGTGCAACATGCTTACAACCAGGCTAAAAATTCTCCTACATAGAGATCTCCTTTTGAGACCTATTTTGGTTTCATACTAAGGTCTCCCTTGGATTTTGTCTTTGGTAAAGACATAGTGGTTGATGGACACGGTGATGTGGACAAGGAAACCAAGTTCATTGAACAAATCCAAGAGATTCACCAAGCAGTACAGGAACAGTTGGAAAAGAGCCAAGCCAAGTACAAGGCAAGGCATGATAAACATCAGATTGAGCATAGTTTCCAAGTAGGTGATCAAGTCTGGATGTATATCAGCAAAGACAGAATGCAAGGTGAAGGTAAGAAGATGCAGCCGATAAGGTATGGACCTTTCATGATACTTGAGAAAATCGATGAGAATGCTTTCCGCCTTGATTTGCCAGCTTACATGCACATTTATTCAATAGTTAATGTAGAAAGCTTGAGACTGTTTGAACCTTCATTGATTGAAGAGCCCGAAGAGAAGAGTCAATTACCTTCTATTGATGATATGTTGCTTCAATATCTCAATGAATTATAGGGAGACACAGTTCTGGAGAAGAAGGTGAGAACTACACCTAGAGGGGATGTTGAATGCCTCAGGATTGGACTCAAAGGTTCAAAACCAAGCAGTGCAAGATGGATAGAAATTGGGCAAGCGAGGAATCTATATCCTCACTTGATTGATGCTTAAAAATCAACTTTTGGTGATCCAAAAGCTTTTTCAATGGGAAGGCATGATCCAAATGGATCCTAGAACACTCTCTAAGTTTTCATGAACTCTCTAAAAGTCATGCAAAAGATTAAAAGTCTTATAAAGATCAAGCTATCGGAGGGAATCCTCAGACAGTTGCAATGGTGATCAGTGCAGATCAATGAGGGCCGTCAATTTAGCACGTAGAGCAGCGGACCATGGTAATGCGCGCTGACACCAACCAGCAAATGTAGGGATAATTTTAAGAAACAGAAGTAGTTTCCGATATGTAAGTTGCTAATCACATATCACATGGCAAACCTCTCAGTGGAGAGAAGCCCCGAGCACCCAGTCCCAAAATAATTATAAAATGCGGAAAATATTGTTTTAGTTTTGTTGGAGCGAGATTCCACAAAACTAGCAGAGTATCGTAGGGGCTTCGAGTGATAAGCAGTTTCGACCGAGTTCCGCCCAATGCCACATAGCAATCGCCATGCGTCCCAGGGAAGAGAGAGAGAAATGCTCACATTAGATGGGTAAACATCATGCATCATGTTACTTAGCTACCTGATATGAACAATGACCGTCAGATCTGGGGCCCCTAGATCAACAGCGGAGATGCATTTCGATGGATGACTGGATTTGACAAGGTTATGAAGTGAGGTCACATAGGATTTGAAGTCCAACATGGATGATGCGTTAGCAAAATATCGTGTTTC
This sequence comes from Pinus taeda, assembly GCA_000404065.3. NCBI lineage: Eukaryota > Viridiplantae > Streptophyta > Pinopsida > Pinales > Pinaceae > Pinus > Pinus taeda. The sequence continues at coordinate 132,237 of APFE030778541.1, read as the reverse complement.
GCGGGCATTCTTGGAGTTAACGAAAAAATGGTTGTTTCAAATACGTCCAAGAGAACTGACACTCATCCATTATCAAATAGGTGTCCACCTCCATGTGAGGCATTATACAGTAACTGATTACATAGGACAGATGGATTCAAATAGACAGAGGTAGGGGAACTAGAAAGCCAGGAAGTGAAAATGAACAGTCGGGAAGCAGATTGGCTTAAGAGCCACAAACTAACAGAGAGAGAGAAAAGGAAAGAGAGCAGTAGGCAGTAAGCCAAAAGCAGAGAGAAGAAGCTAAGCTAATCTACAGATGCAAAGGCAGCATCAAGCCTGAGTTAAGATAGAGACAGAGAGAGTCAGAGAGTCTGTGTACTCCAGAGAAGGCTTGAGAGGTTCAAGCGCACTCCTTTGTAATGTCTGTCATGTATGAGTCTTAGATTGGGCTCATACAACTTTGACCAATAGAGGTCAAGAGTTCAGTGAGGAGAGTCTATGTACTCCAGAGATTTGGGGAATCCAAGTACAGACTTACTAATTTGTATCTATTGAGTGAGACTCAAATTGAGCTCACTGTTGTAAAAACTCTGCTTTGAAAACATAATAGAGAGGCCACCACTGAAGGTTGGACCGGGAGACATAGCCCAAGAGTATTGGGTGAACTCATTATTAAACTTGTTATGTTTATATGTTTACCTATTATGTTTTCTTTAACTACTTCATTACCTGTGTATTTCATAATAGTATTGATCCGTTGCATAAAATAACATAGGCACATCCATGCACATGAGTCTATAATACCTCATTAATTGTCTTGGATCAATATCAGATCACCATTGCTCCTCCACCATCTCATTCCTATGCATAGCTGAGTGCTCCAACACCTCAAGCATTAGTGCTGCAGCCTCCCATGCATCTTCAGATCCAACAGCCACCGCCCATCAGGGTTAAGTGTTTGCATAGGAGAGTGTGACCAATCCCCAAATTTCAAAGAAAAAGAATAAGGGGAAGGGTAACAAGCGTAACCAAGGTAATCAAGGTAATCAACTTAGTGAACCCCAGGGGAATCTACCTAACACCACCAATCAGCAACAGGGTAGTCAGCCTAAGCAAAAAAAGGTTATTCATATGAACAAGCCTTGTTCATGTTGTGGTGTACATGGCCATTATACACATCAGTGTCCTTTATTACCCTAGATGCGCAAAATGTGGGAACCTCAAATAACTTCTAGAGGTCAATCGCCCATCCAACAACCGCCTTAGAATATTGTGCCATCTCAACTGGCAATGCTTACAAATCCTTTCCCTTAGCAAGGATTTGTTGATTCTCAACCTTAACAAGGTCAATTAAACCATCCCCCCAACCTTCTGGTCCTCGTGACTACCAAATCCTCATGATGAATTCTGATGAGGTTAATCCCTCCAATATCAACCTGCAAAATCGGTCGTGTCAAGATGACAAGCCATCAACTTCATCCACCACTGAGTCCAAAACCAAAGCATCTACTAAGCCTCTTACAACACCAAATGGTTCACTATAGATCCCTTAGTCTAAAGTTGAGGCAATTCCCAAGATCACAAAGGAATCGTTATGCCGTAACACGACTTCTAATTGAGCTACCCATACATACAATATAGTATAGAACTTGTCACAATCACTTGCCACCATGTCGATGCTGGAGGTATTACGGTCATTCCCATCTCAAAATAAAGCTCTATTAACTGATTTAGGTGCAGTAGATCCTTTCAACAATCATTTGATTGTCTTCACAGTTAATACATGAGAACATCCCCCATTACCTTCATCCATTTCTTTCCAGATACCAGTCTGAATCTATAATGCCATCATCTCCTGATGCATTATTGACGAAGGTGCATCCACCTCTTTGATGTCCGATGTCATTTGGAAACAACTTCATTCACTTGATTTATCCCCATCCACCATCACTTTGCGTTCTTGGGACAGTCACTCCTCTCAGCCTCTCGTCATGTATCGCAATCGTCCGGTGACTCTTACGAGTAAGACTATCCATGTAGACATTGAGGTTATTGATGCCATTTTAGATTACAACATTCTCTTGGGTTGGATTTACACATTTTCCATGTCATCTGTTGCATCAGAGATTTTCCGCAAGATACCTTACCCTGCAGTCCAGATATCTTTCTTGTTTCCTCCTCCAAGAATATTTTTTGTCCCTGTCATGGCTTCACTAGTCCTCTCTAATATGACTTTGGGGATCCTATTATGGTACATATATCCCCCTCCAAGCACTCTTCCTTGTCAGCTAAGACATTATCATGTTTTGACTCAAGTTCAGCCAGTCCCTACAACCCTTGTTACTACTCCAGTTCCATCACAACCTCAATAGGAACTCACTCTTGTTGTGAAATCATCTGGACACGGGGGCAAATCCAATAGGAAATAATCTAAGGACAAGGATCCCTAAGCTCCTCTAGCTCCCAAAGCCCCAAATCCATCACCTCCACATGCTTTGTGTAAATTTGTTGGGCAGACCACCAATGATTGTCTTGAACTCCCTCATCTCAAACCTTTGGTTCATGAAACATTCCTTGAGTCAAATAACCCTGAGGTCCAAATTACCTTACTGGGTCTAGCTAATAAACTCATAAAATTATGCACAAATCACCCTTGTGCCTTGTGTGATCATCATGGTAATTATTCCCTATTTCCCTCATCTTAACGAATTTTGTGATTGCCTTGAGGCGCTTCATGAATATGAGACCACTCGTAGTAAATCACCTACTCATCTAACCGTGGATTCTAGTACCACTAGTAAACCATAATAGGGGGACTCTGGTCCCACCATTGTGATCCCTCCCCCCAATGTCGAGATGATATACCCCACCAACCATATCCTTTACCTTTCATCATTCTTGACTTCCTCGCAGATAAACCTTTCTAAGGTTTTTGTGTGTGCTTCTATTGAACCTCCTTTGTCGGAAGCCCGGGTCTCAACATCGGTAGATTTCCATCTACTAGCTCGTTATCTACCATTCCAAACAATGTGTATGTGAACCCTCTTTCTCATAATGATGCATTAGGTACCACCGCCACATCATGTAGTCAGTCTTCCTCTCGCCCGCCCATCTTCCACTCTGATGAGGACATCATGGAAGCCATGACTACCCCTGATGTTCCTTGGGACAATATGCACCATTCTGTGTACTTCCTTCTATATTTGGTGTCCACCACTCTAAATACATCTAATACGCCCATAACATACTGGGGGGCACACAGGCCCTTACATCTCCTTATCATCATTTGGAGGATCTAATGCCAAGTTTGGCTGAGATGCGTGAATCCATTTTTCAAGCACTTGGAACACAATGGTGCTCCAAAAACTCCTCCTGTTAGGGGGCATCATTCCTACCTTTGCATACCATATCAGTTCCCTCCATCACATATGTTTGTGGGAAGTATCCCATGCTTGGGGGCATGATGGTTTTCCCATGGCCATCTTCTCAGTTGATTAACATAAGTCTCAACCTAGATCCCAGTGGATCTAGGTATGGTTGATTATCCTCCCATTCCTTGGATAGTTTATCCTACTGACCTCTCTGGCGAGCCATATGCACATCGCATATCGTAGATGTTTGATACCATATCTTCAAATATTCTACTCTATGTCCACATATTCCCCATGTTTTACTTAGTGGGTGAGAATGATTCTAGACCTCCTCTGGTAGTTCATTCTCATTTCCTCTTCCCTTACCTCTTCACCAGGAACCAACGTTCCAAGAGGCATTAAGGCCATCTTTAGACAAGTAATGCCACTTGCCTAAAAGTCGCAGATCATAATTCCAATGGTTGGTTTCTCTGCTATGATCTCCACAAGACTTAGGACCATCTCCTCCTCTCAAATTGGAGGGAAAACGTCCTTTCACAAAAAAATCCACAATTTGTCTGTCACTCATTGCGACCAAACCATAGCTTAGTTTGACAAACCATTAGCACATTGGAAATATCTAATCGAGTATTATAATGGGTCTTTCTCAGTTTTTTATGATTTGACACTTCACTAGGAAGTCATTTTTCCAATAAGGGTCACTTCGTCGCCTCTCAAGATAAAAATTTATTCATATGGGACACATGTACTTTGGGAACCACCTTCCCTTGGGACTTGTCGTCTCACGTGTCAATTTTTGTCATGAGTAACCATCATTTACTCATGCTTTCATGGTCCCCACTTGGCCTATTCTGTGTGGCAGCGTCATTTAGTCACCCTTGCTCAGAGCATCCACGATGAGTCACCTTTGCATTCAAGGAGTCTGTTTCACATTCCATTCTATCATGTCATAGTATTCCATCCATCTTTGCATGTTGTTCATACTATCCCCCATCGCCTCCAAAGTTGAGTCAGTTGCTGCAAGGTCAACCATGAACTTTATGCTCTAACAAGGGAAGTCGTTTGTTTGTCCGCTAGTCCCATCATTTTCCATTTTCCCTAGTGTCATTCCATAATTACACCATGTAAGGCCAATTTATTAGATGGATAGAAGTACACCATGTAAGGCAAATTTTACCATAGTAAAATTGCTTTCACTGTGAGAAATTACTTAATAAACCATATTTGTTAAGTAATTTATAATTAGACCCATGAAGAATAATTAAATAAATCACTATTTATTTAATCTTCTTCTAGGAATAATTAATTAAACCATTGATTAATTAATATTCCTTGTCATATTTGACAAGTTTTATGAAAAATAAACAGATAAATTATTAATTATCTTATTTTTCTCTAGGAATAATTAATTAATCACTAACTAATTAACATTCCTTGTCAAGTTTGACTAAACCCCTTAGGAATAATTAAATAATCATTATTTGTTTATTATTATTTAACCATATTTATGATAAATAAATCATTTATTTATTTATTATTTCTAAATAAAAGTTTATATATTTTTTCCCTCCCAATGAAATACAATAAAATATTCCAAGTGGTGATTCCAAGGATGGGGTTAGTAATATTTTATTATTTCTCATTATTCAAGGATAACTCAATATTTTGTTATAAATAGAAGGTCTTTCCATTCATTATTCACTTTTGATTATTTTCATTGTTGCACTCACAGTTGTAACTCTGATTATTATCATTGTCACACACCATTTTTCTTCCATTTGAGTTCCCATTGAGCTCAAACATTTTATTTATTGGGTTTACACATTATAAGAGAGAGACTCTACACAAGTGCACGACGTTTGAGGATAGCCAAGAGCGCATCCCGTAGAGGGGGACTAGTAACATCTATTTGTTCACTTCATATGTGTTATTTAATCAAATATATTCATTGTATATCTGGTTTTCATTGAATTATTGGAGTTACCTGCATTTATTACTATTTCATTTTGGTGTTTAACTATGATTGTGGCATAGATCAGGACTTTGGCAAGTTCTATTTCTATCATTTGTTGCAGATCTACAATCTTTAGCAGCCATTTATATTGTTGAGACTATTTGTCATCCACAGTCTTAAGTGATTTCTTTTCGTACAAATTTGAGAAGAAAACACTATAACACCTCCTTCCATCTAATGTTGAAGTTGAGAATTGATCTAGGCCCTTAATTAAAACAATTAAAAAATTTCAACAAATCTCCTTCCATTTAAAGTGTATATATATATATATATTATATATAATAATATATAATATAATTAATATTATATATTAGATATATATTATATATATTATATTATAATAGATATATATTATATATATATATATATATATATATTATCCTAAAAGAATTATAGATCTATTTAAAATGGACCATTTTGTAATATAAATTTCTTATATAAATTGATGTATAAATAAGATGAGAATTTAGCATGGAGAAGCTTATTAGAATTGGAAATAATCTCAAATCCCTAGGAAATTGGTGGGCAAAAAACCATGTGACATGAATCTAATTTTTTAAATTTATTAAAATTCAAGGCAACCTAACAAACTATGTAATACACTACACCTGTTGATAAGCTTTAATACTAAGCATATGTTGAACATATTCCCTTGAGAATCAATCTAGGTCCTCAATTAAAAAATAAAAAATGTCAACAAGCCTCGTTCCATCTAAAGTTCATATATATATACAGGCCTAAAGGAATTACACATCCTATTGTAAAATGAACCATTTTTCTAAATAAAATTTTCTTATATATAAATGAATGTTATAAATAATAATTTGGAACTTAACATGGAGGATCTTATTAGAATTGGAATAATCTCAAATCCCTAGGAAATTGGCGTGTGTGTGGAGACATCTAATTTTTTAGATTTATTAAAAGTAATGCACCATTTTGCTAAATAAAATTTCATTATATATAAATAAATGTTATAAATAATAATGATGAACTTATCATCAATGAACTTGTTATAATTCGACTAATCTCAAATCCCTAGGAAATTGGTGGGCGTGGTGCCACTTGGCAGTAATATAATTTTTTTAATTTCTTAAAAGTCAATGCAACATAACAAACTATGTCTATTGATAATCATTAAGACTAAGGATATGTTGAGCATATTCCCTTGAGAATCAATCTAGGCCCTCAATTAAAAAATTAAAAAACATCAACAAACCTCCTTCCATTTAAAGTCCATATATATATGCCTAAATAAATTATACATCTTATTGTAAAATGGACCATTTTTCTGAATACAATTTTCTTATATATAAATGAATGTTATAAATAAGAAAGAGGCCTTATCATGGAGAAACTTATTAGAATTGGAATAATCTCAAAACCCTAGGAAAATTGGTGGGAATGGAACCACATTGCATGAATCTAATTTTTTAAATGTATGAAAAGTCAATGCAACATAAATGTTGAGAAGCATTAAGACTAAGCATATTCCCTTGAGAATCAATCCAGGCCCTCAATTAAAAAATTAAAAGATAAAACAACAAACCTCCTTCCATCTAAATTTGAGAATCAATCTAGGTCCTCAATTAAAAAATTAAAAAAAAAAGTCAACAAACCTCCTTCCATCTAAAGTTAAAATATATATTCCTAAAAGAATTACACATCTTATTCTAAAATAGACCATTTTGCAAAACAAATTTTTCTTATATATAAATCAGTGTTATAAATAATAATGAATAATTTATATGGAGGAACTTATTAGAATTGGAATAATCTCAAATCCATAGGAATTTGGTGGGTAGGGAGCCAAGTGGCACAAATTTAATTTTTTTAATTTATTAAAAGTAATGGACGATTTTGTTAAATAAAATTTGGTAGGGGATAATAATTAAGACTAAGCATATGTTAAGTATCTTCCCTTGAGAATCAATCTAGCCCCTCAATTAAAAAAGTAGAAAAGTCAACAAACCTCTTTCAATCTAAAGTATGTGTATATATACCTAAAGAAATTATGCATCTTATTATAAAATGGATCTATTTTCTAAATAAAATTTTCTTATATATAAATGAATGCTATAAATAATATTGAGGAACTTATCATGGATGAACTTATTAGAATTGGAATAATCTCAGATGCCTAGGAAATTGGTGGGTGGGGAACTAGTGTCACGAATATAATTTTTTAAATTTATTAAAAGTAATGAAAATTTTGCTAAATAAAATTTCTATATATAAATGAATGTTATAAATAATAATGAGGAACTTATCATGAAAGAATTTATTAGAATTGGAATAATCTCAAATCCTTAAGGAAATTTGGTGGGCAGCCAACAACATGACAAGAATCTAATTTTTTAATTTAATTAAAAGTCAATAGAACCTCACAAACTCTAAACATTAAGACTAAGCATATTTTGAGCATATTCCGTGGGTAATCAATGTAGGCAGTCAATTAAAACTAGCATTTGCACCAGATGTTGCAAAGGAAACACCACAAGGCATAAATTGAAGAATGCAAATACAACAAAAAAAATTCTTTCGTAAAGAATAAGAATACTTATAATGAGTTTATTATTAGATATTCATATATATTGCACTATATATTAGCCCCACTAATTGGTTCCCTTTCTTAATGTAACCTTTCACCACTATGGTCACTATAATATCAAATACAATATGTGTCTTAACCAAAATCCATTATGAAAGTCAAAATACTTATATGTCCCATATCCCATATAAACCATAATATACTTTGATCACTCTTGGAGAATTGCAAACCCTTCCAAAATGCAACTTCTAACCATTATTACCATTAAGAAAAATGGCATTTATTACCTTATAATCCTTAAGGGAATAACTCTATTATTAAGTAAACCATAGTGCAATATGATTTTTAACACAATGAATTCTAAAAATTATGACCCCTAGTACACTCTCATCATAAACACATTGTAACTCCTAAAATGCTACAAGACATAAACTTTAATACCTAACACATTAACTATAACATTAAAACTATAACCTATATGTACTTAAATTGTCTTAACATATTGAAGGTAAAGAAGAATCAAGTGTATGCTTTCACAACCTTAATTGTATGCATTTAAAATTTTATAGATTAGTAAGTTCTTTTCTAATTTAATCCTAGATGCAATAACATTAAGGAACAAATATAAGTATGCCTAGCTAGAGAAAAAGGTAACAACATCTACTAGGGTATGTCACATCTTATTTTTATTCCTTACAAACCACCTAGATCGAGAAAAAGGCAAAGACTAGTTTCCTTTAAAGCACCGTAGCTCAAAAAGGCAGGAATTAAAAGCAAAAGCCTACTAAAGAAATAAATAAATCTTACAAAAGTAGGATGCCAAAGCCTATGAAAGAAATAAATAAATCTTGCAAACATTATGATGAAGAAGGGAATTCAATACCCATTGAGGAGATGAACAGAAGACATGACCTCCATTTTTACTAAAATCACCACAAATATTGATAGTTACTCTAAGTACACAATGTCATTAGGATATTAATCCAATAGTAGGGTGTTCAAAAAGTCCCTTTCTCACTAACTTTCCCCCTCTTTTATAGAAATTTTCAATAGTGACACTTGGCACCTCATGCAAAACTAATTATTTTCTTTATTCCAATAATGCCTGCAATAAAATATTTATTTTACACAAATCAAAATGAAATTTATATTTATTTTACACAAATCAAAATGAAATTTATTCTCTGCTGAATGTAACTAAAACCAAAATAATAGAATAACAGCTCAAAGATGGACGAATACTTCCTGATAAATCATTTGAATTCATGTCCATACAAAAATCAACGAGGATTCAAAGTGTTATGTTCATTGCAAATAATCTATGACATCCAACTGAATATTTCATAAAAAAAATATTTTTGGTGGAATTTACAGAGTGCGATGGTGTTTGAATTTTAATAGAAAAGATAATTTTTATACACGTTGTTACCCAGGATAAAAAAAAATCGACATTCTGAAGGGAAAGCTATTTTCTTAATGTGATTAGGATGATAATCAAAATTAAATTCTTCGTCTTTTGTTGGGAGAGACACTTTGTAAATAAAGTACTAATTCTCTTTAATGTTAACCACCTCCATGATGTGATTAAGGTAAAATAATCAATTATTTACCAAAGAATTAAATTTCTAAACTAATTCTCTTTAATGATAACCACCTCCGTAATGTCATTAAGGTAAAATAATCAATTATTTACCAGAGCATTACATGTCAATCTTACTGCATTCATCATTTAAACATATCTAACCCAAAAACTTGATTAAATAAAATATTTTTTGAAAAAGAATGTGTCAACTTATCACAAAAATGTACTCAGGTACCCCATCTGCAAAAAGCCATTCACTATTTCATGAAAGTTTAAAATGTAAAATGTTTAATAGTCGCACCATATTGAGCTAAATTTCACAATCATATAAAAGCTATAAAAACGATGTAGTGTAAAAAAAATATCATCTTACAGTGATTCGAAAGATTTCAAGATTGATTGGTATTCAAACATGACAATTAATTAAACAATTTGAAATATTTCAATATTGATTGGTATCCAAAAAATAATAACTTAATTAATTAAACAAAACGTGGGTATATAAATCCCAAGCATTAAGAAATCATTGATTGGTATCCAAACATGATAACTTATTAATTAAACATTTTGAAAGATTTCGATATTGATTGGTATCCAAAACATAATAAGTTAATTAATTAAACAAAACGTGGGTACAGAAATCCCAATCATTAAGAAATCTAGCCGACAACCCTCTTGAGGGTACTAATAAACATGAGTTGCATTTGAGCCTTGAACTTCTGCAAAATAAAAAATTCCCAGACTTTTATATCAGAGTTAGAGAAAGAAGAATAACCCACTGCCATGAACCCTCCACTCTGCCCCGAGGGCTAAGCCGAGTAGAAAACCCAAACACACAACCCCCAGCAATGGACATCCATAGAGTTAAAAATTACAGGTCATTTATCAAACCAGGCACATTATTGCATCCCTCTTCCCTAACAATGCATTGCTTGATGGCATCAATTGTATTCAAAAGGGCTACCTAATAGCCCTCTTCTAATACAAAAAACAGATTTCCATACCTGGATTGTAGCTCACCGAAGAATTGATGAGGAAGCCTAGAACCCACCGTTAAGCCTGTGCCGAAATTCAAGATGTTTGGGGAAGAGATGTCCTCTACTATAATCGCAGTCCTACCATCGGAGCGCCATAGGCCCCTGCAGGATTTATCTAAAGGAGATGGGGATGGCCCGGACCTTGTAAGGATTCTCATTTTCCACTTTGACTTGTCTTCCAAAGCCTGCAACTCTTTTGAAATCTTCACTGCTTGGGTTGGAGATAACACCCTGGCTATGTTAATACAGTGATGAAGTTGTTGGGTAGCTGAAGGTCTGGGACTTTTATTGCTTCGGGCTCTTTGAGGCCATGTTGGATTGAAAGTCTGAGTTCAGGATTTGTGTAATTGCTAAAGGTAGTGTCAACTACACTTGCTGAATCAGAAAGGTGAACAAGAGCATGGATGCCATTGACAGAGTGTGCTTACCCACACCCTTGAGAATGTTGTTTTTCTGCTATGCATATATCAACTGAGAAATACCCAGGTTTTTGAAGGTGACCTGAAAGGGGTTGAAGTTGTGGGTTATTGAATCGGGTGTACATTGACTGATAGAGTATGAGTGTTTTATGTAATTGAAGGTGGGATTGTAATTGAAAATGGAGAGGAAAGAGAATGACTTGAAAGAGATAATGCAGCAAGGAACTGAGTGGCATTTTAACTAGGGGTGGAGAAAGACTTAGAATGCTCTTGATGATTGCTTGTTGAGGCTTGAGCTTGAGTTGCCATGAGATACTGGAGATGGGTCTAATCACAAAAGACCAAATGCACTAGAAATATGAGCCACCTGATTCCACCTGTAAGGGCAGGCATACACCAGAATGAGGATACGTAGACTAAGAAACTACAACATTCGGTCGCAATAGGCACCGAGATATGAATAACACTCCTAATTAAATGTACAAGGGAAAGAATTAGCATTGTAGCGACCATCAATTGTGCCCTAAAATACCCACTGATAAACCAAGTGAACTGGTTGAGGTCACAGAGCCACAACCAGTTGAGGCTTACACCATGGTTACAGGTAGCATAAATGAAAAAAAGTAAATAGGGTAGTTATTTTTCTGAGACAAGGGTTAATAATCCATACCTATAGATACATAGCACACTTGAAGAGAAGTTGCTCTTGGTTCCCTTGGTATAGTTTGGTAAATTCCATTCCATTGTGGATACCCTAAATAGCCACAGAAAAATAGTTTGCATGAGAACCAAACATGTTCCTTTGAGGAACACAATAACAATAACAAGGAATTGAGGGAAAAATGATAAACGGAAACCTAAGAGTTTTCACCACGATGATAATGGAATCCATTGTTCTCTTGTCCCACGAATACTTGAACCAGCTTGACGATACTAGCACACATCCTCTAGCACATCCAAACCCATGAAAATTAGATGCGACAGTAATGTCCACACCACAGGAATGTAAAATGAAGTAGTAAACACAAGAATGACATACCTATATGCTATAGGGGAAGGCCTCATTTCCATACATTAAAAAAATTCATGAGTCTAGAGTAACCACATCCTGAAATAAAAAATAATATAATGCCTACAATAAAAGGTTTATTTTCACAAATAAAAATGAAATTTATTCTCTGCTAAATGTAACTAAAAGCATAATAACAAAATAATAGGGCTGTTGAGCACAGAGAATGTCATACTTGGGAACTTTACAGCTAATTAGAGTCACTACAGAGCATGGTGGATATGTGAAGGAGACCCATTAATTGATGCAGTCCTGCATGATCACTCTCAGTGTTATATCTCCATTTCCTTTGATGCAAACAGTGGATTAATAGTCCCATATAAGAGAGATAGGTTCAAATATGCCACAAGGACAACCCTTAACATAAGGCTACATTGAAAAAAATTATAAGCAGCCATAGCAACCCTCCTGAGGATATTAATAAACATGAGTTGCATTTGGGCCCTGAACTTATGCAAAATAAAAAATTCCCAGACTTTTATATTAGAGTTAAATCATTTTTTCTCAATAGGTGATTTTCCAAAGATGGGTGTCAGATAAAAAGAAGCAACTGCTCCACAAAACCCTAAGTTGTTCTTTACCAAAGGTTCCCAATCCAAAGTTCTCCGCACAGTTAGAAGTATCCCAAATGAAGCAAATAACAATAGCCACAGAGGAGAAAGAAGAACAATCCATTGCCATGAACCCTCCACTCTACCCTGAGGGCTAAGCCGGGCAACAAACCCAAACACATAACCCCCAACAATGGATGTCGCAAGAGTTAAAAAGTATAGGACATCTGTCAAACTAGGCATGTTATTGCATCCCTCTTCCCTAACAATGCATTGCTTGATGGCATCAATTGTATTCAAAATGGCTGCCTAATAGCCCTCTTCCGATACAAAAAAGTGATTCCCATACATGGACTACAGCTCATCGAAGGATTAGCGAGGAAGCCTGGAAAGACATAAGCCCATTCTCTATTGTATTTTTCCTTTGTGTTGTTTGTTGGTAGATTTGTTCCTTCTCATACTCTTTCCCCTCCCTTCTCCCTCATTCTATTGCAGGTTATCCATCAAAGACTTGAAAAAAGTATTCCTCATGTGGCATATGCTTTATGTTTTGTCACAAAATGTAAAGGTGGCAAAGAAGGTTGGACCACTAAATTTATATGCAATCATGGATGTAATGAGGGAAAATATTGCACTGCTTTATATACCATGAGAGGAGGCATCTCCATGGGATATGGTTGGATTTAAAACCCTCAGAATCAGTTCCAAAGGAAGTTAGAGAAAATACATTTGGGAAGATGAAGAAGCACAAAGAAAGCATGTAATAAGAAGTACAAAGAAAGCATGGTAATAAGAAACAAAAGGTTCAATCCAGTGCGAGATCTATATTGTTCAACCAATATCCTAGTGCAAGTTGTTCCACAACCATGCTTAGAGGGCATGGCACAATAGTAGATTTCCTTAATAATGGTGCTACGGGTGAGATGAATGTGAAAGCAGTGAGGTTTCTCTATTCATGTGGTATACCATTCAAATTTCAATGTTCTTCACTCCCCCTATTGAAATGAGATTGTTATTGCCATCAACAATGCCCCTTAAGGTTACATGAGCCCCAAGTATGAGAAAGCCAAAACCAAGTTACTTAGCAAGGAAAAATCCAAAATCCAAAGAGCTCTAAGACAATGTACAAATGCTTGAAGAGAATATGGATTATCCATTGTATCTTCTCATTGGCCAAATGTTGAAATCATGTCATCGATAAATCATAAATGTTCTTATTGTGTCCATTCATAATGTGGTCTTCCTTGCAGCCCATGATTCAACATTTGGTGAGACTATTGCTAATATTCCGTAGCTCTTACCAAAGACCATTACAAAAATTGGGTTGTGTATTGTCATTCAATTAATTATTGATGATGCACCTAATTGTCATACAGCAGGAGCAATCACCAGATGCACCTAATTGCAAGGCAACAGAAGCAATCATTGAGTAGGTAAATCCTCACGTTTTTGTTCTAGGTTTTGGTGCATACAGTGAGCCTTTAATGCATGATATTATTAAGTTGAATCCTAGCAAATGATGAATCAATACCTTATACAAAAGAGGGAAAAAATTAAAATTCATCACCACTGATGAAGCCAATTAATACATTTTCCACACTCATTCTAAGTTGGAGCTACTTAAGCTTGCAAGGACCAAATTTGTTACATATTACCTCAATATCAACATAAAAAAGGTCTTTTAGACTTATTATTTGAAAATTGCTATTTTTATTGAGTTGTATCATCGTCCTAGGTTCTAGAAGCTATGTTTTTTTATTTTTTATATGTTTTCAAGTAAAACTATGCCATCCCAATTCCATGTCTTCTAGAAATATGGGGTACCTTCCAGCCTTCCTCGAAATTTTTCCTATCATCTCCCAGTCCCCGCAACACTAAAATTAGATATAATATAGCGAAAGACAAATTGAATTAGTTTTGGCACAAGTCAACTTTTGTCATGCACCTGATGCCCAAGAAGACATCTGCAAGTGCAACCGTTAGTGAGAATGCTATATATATTTCCAGCCCTAATGACTAATTTCAATTTTGGCAACTTTCTTTATTGCTTTTAAAAACTAAAAAACCCTTGGTTTGTAAATTTACTAGTTCCTTAGGTTGACTTACCAAAGTCACTGGAAACAAGGAAAAGGGGAAAAAAAAGATGCTGGTGAGCATATATATACAACTCTTACACCTTTGACCAAAAAACAATTTGAGCTTTTTGACTTTTAGTTTTTTCTTATATCACAATGTCAATATGCAATTCAAAATAAAATGCACAGCCATTGAAGAGAATACAAACTCATTCTCATATGCAAATTTAGGATATATACCTTGTCACTAATTGCATCTTGTATAACTACTATATCTGTAGAGATAGAACTGATAATTTCTCCAGTCCTGGTCTTCGTGTCAAAAAAAGTAACATCTTGGCTCAAAATAGATTTTAAATATTGCATTCTCATGCAAGCTGATTGTCGCTCCCCTGTTTGCATCCAACATGAGACCTCTGCATAAATCCATACAAACAACTTATTTTTAGCTATTCAACATTGTAGATTGTTTGCTGGAAGGAAAATGATACAAAATATCAACTACTCTAGAAGGTATAGGCCATGTGTTTAATTGATGTATTTATTTTAAATTATAAAACCAAAAATATAAATAAAAAAAATTGAAGTGAACTTTAACTAAGTACGAGTATGAAAACCCCTTGTCTAATATTCTCTTTTTACTTGCAAAATATTTAAACCAATAATCACACACCAAACCGTGACAAACAAAAGCTGTGAATTGGATTGGACATACCAAACCATCCTGATAAAATGATGACAAGTCCCAAGTAGAAGAATTGGAGAGTGTGCTACAAAAGTTTCTAGACAAATTAATATTGTATGCTCAAACTTTAGTTCAGAAAAGGTGCAATTCTAAACTGTCTTTTTCTCTTGTTTACTTGGAAAGGACTAAAATTGGTCTAGGCATAGAACAGCTGAAACCTTCAACATAACAAAAGTCTCAACCATACAAGAAGGTTATAAGCATGTTATATAAGGAAACATTATGTTCACTATTAAATAAAAAGTTATTTATTGAGAAGGAGAGGCTACTAAAAATGAACAATTTTACAATATCCTGCTTTCTTGACACTGTAATACAATTGGTCTAGGCATAGAACAACTGAAACCTACAACATAACAAAATTCTCAACCATACAAGAAGGTTACAAGCATGTTATATAAGGAAACATTATGTTCACTATTAAATAAAAAATTATTTATTGAGAAGGAGAGGCTACTAAAAATGAACAATTTTACAATATCCTGCTTTCTTGACACTGTAATACTATTTTTTTCTGATTAATTTTAAGTGTGGCATAATATATATTTCCTATGCTAAAAGCTAGTTAAGGTTGTTTGTGAACATTCTTGTGATATTTCCAATGAAGTGTCATTATCATATCCACATTTGAGGCATCAATGTGACAATGACTTCTACCTCAAATAAATTGAAAGGAATTCGCATGGAAGGAACAATTTAGAATGCAGAAATTGGAGTATCAAAAACACTTATAGACCCTATCTTCCCTTCATAAGCCTGCAACTACATTTTAAAAAGTTAAAGTGAAGTAAATGTATTATGAATTATCAACATATAACTTTGTAAATATACATTTCTGCAAGCTATGAAAATGGCAATAAGAAATATGAGTCCTAGATGATTTTAGCATTCTAGCGACAAAATATTCTAACCAAGAAGACATAACATTGGTGTATTGGTTGGCTTCGACAGCCTAGATATGTGTTAAAATGTCAAGTTTGAGTCCATGACTCCATACTTTTTTCACCTATCATCATCAAAACCTGATATCTACATAATACCAACAAAATTGCTGCACAACATTATCATCACTAACATAGGATAACTTTACTTTCCCTTCAAACTTCTTATCATCAATATTATGCCCATAGTATCTCTTGAAGGTGGAAAGATTGATGTGTTCCTTAATCGTCTGTTTGTTAATCATAGATTCTGTACATTCAATAGAGTGTTTGAGAATGGTGATTACAACTAATCACTCGGAAAGTTGGAGATGTGCACCGAATTGCTCAATAACAGAAGCAATCAAACAATGTAAACCAACAAGGTGTTGAATGCGCATTAATAAGCATTAAGATCGTAATGTTAGTAAGCAAGCACTTATAAAGATAGCTTCGATCATGTGCAGACTCTCATCTAATTTAGGATCATCGTAACAAGCAGGATTTTAAAGGAGGCTTACTTTCAAATTTATGAAAGGTGAACTAGTCATAGAAGACAAAGAAATCCCATCTCAGCCCCACCATGCATACAGTCACCCAACTCAGAAAAAAAGAAAGATTGAACTGAAAAATGATTCGGTTATATTTTAGCCTTGACTTGAATTGGATGCAAGGTATGATTACGAAGTTCTTGCTATCACAGTACCCTATACAACACTACTTTTAAGGGATAAGACCTGCCCTCCTGTTAGAGCCTACAAATAGGAAATGATAAGCTTTTACCATTTTGTGTTCATTCTCTTGACCTGCTTTGAATGAAACATTTTAAGCAAAAGTAACTAGGAGAGTACACCGGGTCACATGGAATGTGATCATCGAAGCTTCTTCAGAGGCCGGTACATACATCCCAGCACCCAACGAGAGTATCAGTGCATAATAGGCATGGAGTTATATTAGAGCTTTAAGCTTCACAAGACGAAAACGAAATGAAGTTACTTCAAAATAACAAAAGTTCACATGATTTAAGAAAAAAAATTCCTTCACCAATTAGTACCCTATTTTACCTTGGAACAGGGTATATGACTTACAACCCACCATTATTGGTCAGAAAATGCAACAATATATACGCATGGCCTGTTAATATTCAAAAAATTGCTGATATGGACAAGCATGAAATTTGAAGTAATGGCCATGCATGATTCCAATACAAAGCAATAAAGCTCCACAAATACTGAACCCTAGTTTAATTAATGGTCACGCACAAATCCAATTTAAAGCAGTGGACCTCCAGAGTCCACACAAACTGAACCATGGGAGTGGTAGTAGGGTCAAAGATATAAGATAAGATCCTACAACAAAGCTCTATATTTAAAAAGGAGAAGGAATGAGGGAAGAGGAGATTATTGAAGTGAACTCAGTTCAATGACTTGAAACATTGGTTATGGATGATAGCTTATCATATAAACTACAGCAACATGGGAGGAGCAACAAGTTCAAAGATGTAAAGGTCTTACGACAAAGCATAATGTTTTTAACGAGGAGAAGGAAGAAAGAATGCATATTTACACCCCAAAGTCTGCTTCTCGAGTGGCAAAGCTTTTTGTATAGGATGGTATTGAAACCACTAGCAATATTAGGACTAGATGTTGACACATCAAAGTGGGGACTTGCATCCCAAAGTCTGCTTCTAGATTACCATAGCTTTTGGTGCAGATGATGCCTCATAAACCAACTCTGTAAGATGGCATCAAAACTGCCAACAATGACTATATGCTGACACATCAGCTTGGAGACTTGCATACCAAAGTCTGGATATTAGGTATATATGTTAACACATAAACTTGGGACTTGCATCCCAAAGTCTGCTTCTAGATTAGCATAGTTTTTGGAGCATATAATGCCTCATAAACCAACTCTGTAAGATGGCACCAAAACAACCCAACAATGACTATATGCTGACACATCAACCTGGAGAATTGCATCCCGAAGTTAGCATATTATGACTATATGCCCATACATCAAGCTCGGGACCTGCATCCCAAAGTCTGCTTCTAGATTAGCATAGATTTTGGTGATGATAATGCCTCATAAACTAGCTTTATATGATGGCACCAAAACAGCCAACAGTGACACATTAACCCGAACAAGTCAACCTGGAGACTTGCATCCCAAAGTCTGCATATTAGGACTATATGTTGACACATCAAACTGGGGACTTGCATCTCAATGTCTGCTTTTTAGATCAAAAAGTAAACAAGTTTACAAAACATCAAATACTAAGCCCAGGGACGGTTACAAGCATATAGCTCTACCATCAACAGGATTATTACATGGTCTTTGAAGAAATCCAAAGAAGCAAATAAACAAAAATAAAATCCACTGAAACCCCTCAAAAACCCTAACAAAACCACTGATATAGCCTAAAATTCCGAACTTTGTACATTTAAACCTACTCAACCATCACAAAATCATTGATCTAGCCTAAAATTCCAACACAAAATAGAATCGATCTATCTACCGTTTGGTAGCTAACTGGCCTACTGCTTTAAAGAGAGCATTGACATGCTGAATCATAGCACTTTTTGTGAAGGCACTTAAAAGTGCTCAGCAAATAGCAGAACTAGCCCAATGTTACAAAAGTATCGATATTGAAACAATATGCACAAACCCATCCGATCTGTCTACCATTTGGCAACTAACTAGCCTATAGGTTATAGAGAGCATTGGCATGTCGATACTGTGTGAAGGCACTTATTAGTGCTCAACCAATAGCAGAACAAGCCCAATGTTACATAAGTATCTATATTGAAACAGTGTGCAGAAACCCATTACACAAAATTTACGACAAGAATGGGAGTTACAAAACAAACCCTAGGCTACAGAGACCTGCCACCAAAACACCCCATCCATAGGACCATTAAAGAATACTTGAACCAAAAATAAATCATCTATATGTGACATCAGAAACCAAAACTATTGTGTGAAACTACATATTTAGGTCATTTTTAAAAACAATAGAAATTCGCAACCTGGGAAAAAACCACCATGAGATAGTAAAACTGTATAGTGCACATTCAGATTGCAATTACAGAACCAGATTTTCCACTTCGATACAACTCATCGAGAGCAACAGAGATCGAGATCAAAAACCAGACAGAGTTTACATAACATCGAAATACCAAGCCCAGGGACAGTTACCAGCATATAGCTCTACCACCAATAGGATTATTACAAAACCAAAACATAAGACCACTTGTAGACAAAAAAAAACTTAGCGCAACATCATATTACATATCTCCTCCGGCTACCACCAATGGAATCACCACCACCATAGCTGAGAACCGCCACTGCCACCATAGCCGCCACCACCGATGGACATGACCATGAGAATTCGAGAGATTAATACACAAATAATGGCTTTACCTTAGATTCCACGACTTCACCATAGGGGCTGAAAGCCTCCTGTAGGCTTCTGTGGTCAATAGACCATGCAAGACCTCCAACGAAGCATCAAAACTTAACTGCTGAAGCCATCTTCTCAGACTGAAGTTTAAGAAAACTTGACAAAACAAGAGAGAGCAAGAAACCACTAACATAGGACCAGATCCAGGACCATAATCGAAAATGAACAGAACCAATACGAACCAGGGACAAACCGCCCCATAAACGAGTGAGAAAGTAGGGTTTGGGCTAGACAAGAATGGCGCCACGCTAATATGGGCCTTAGATTTGGAGCATCACAACTGTCTGTTCATCCCAAACCCAACCGAGAAAAATGAAAGAACATCGAGTTTCTGCAAACCGTTTCTGCAACGAATTGGTAACCACCTTGATCAAACGACTGAACCTTCTGCAATCGTCTATTGTCTAACATATAATCTTGTGGTGCACAAGATGACAGGTGTGCAAAAAAGGGAGTTTGTTTCAGAGGGAAACACCTTACGGCATAATATATAATATTTAATATATATAATTATAATATTAATATATATATATAATATATATAATATAATAATAAACAAGTATGATCATTTGCTAATGAAAATTTTATAATATAGATAAATTTTATAAATGAACTTATCATGGAGGAACTTATTAAAATTCAAATAATTTCAAATATCTAGGAAATTGGTGGGCCCCAGCCATGTGGGATGAATCTAATTTTTTAAATTTATTAAAATTAAATGAAACCAAACGAATTTTGTAATACATGAGGGATAATTTTTTTAATTTATTAAAATTCAATGAAACCAAATGAATTTTGTAATACACTAGGGAAAATTTTAAGGATGGAAAATTATCTGAAGTTTAAAAGATTATGGAATCTCACTCATGCCTAATATGCAAACTATAAAATGTTTATTGATATTTTTGTAAAATTATTCAAATTTATAATGATTTTATATATACTTTCTATATAATGTTTCCGATTTTTATTGTAAAACAATTTTATGTTGTAAAATTTGGACGATCATTTTTATAAAAACTAGAAATTGGCAAATCTTTTTTTTGTAAAAATCATGGAATATTAGCCCTTAAAATTTTCCATGTAATACACTACAACCATTGATAAGCATTAGTACTAAGCATATGTTGAGCATATTCCCTTGAGAATGATTCTAGGCTCTCAATTCAAAAAACAAAAAACAAGTCAACAAACCTCCTTCCATCTCAAGTTCACACACACACACACACATATATATACACACATGCCTAAAGGAGTTACACATGTTATTGTAAAATGGACCATTGTGCTAAGTAAAATTTTCTTTTATATAAATGAATTTTATAGATAATAATGAGGAACTAATCATGGAGGACTTTATTAGAATTGAAATAATCTCAAATCCCTAGGAAATTGGTGGGTGGGGAGCCATCTAATTTTTTAAATTTTTTAAAAATAATGAGCCATTTTGCTAAATGAAATTTGATTATATATAAATAAATGTTATAAATAATAATGAGGAATTTATAGTGGAGGAACTTGTTAGAATTGGAATAATTTCAAATCCCTAGGAAATTGGTGGGTGTGGAGCCACTTGGCACTAATCTAATTTCTTAAATTTCTTAAAAGTCAATGCAATATAACAAACTATGTTATAAGCATCTAGACTAAGGATATGTTGAGCATATTCCCTTGATAAAATAAAATAAAACATCAAAATGTGTTATCTAGGCCCTCAATAAAATAAAATAATTTAAAACATCAACATACCTCCTTCTATCTAAAGTTGAGAATCAATGTGGGCCTTCAATTAAAAAAAAAAAAAAGTCAACAATCCTTATTGCATTTAAAGTCCATATCTATATGTATATATATGTCTAAAGAAATTACACATCTTATTGTAAAATGGACCATCTAATTTTTTAAATTTATTAAAAGTCAATGCAACCTAACAAACTCTATAATACACTACATCCATTGATAAGCATTAAGACTAAACATATGCTGAGCATAAAATCAATCTAGTACCTCAAGATAAAAAATAAATAAATAAATCAACAAACCTCTTTCTATCTAAAGTTCATATATATACTCAGTGAAATATATGCACTAAAAAAAGTCAACAAACCTCCTTCCATCTAAAGGTAATATATGCCCTTCTAGTTGAAATTAAAACTAGCCCTTGCTTGCGAATTAGATAAGAGTGCACTTAAATTCTCATGCAAAGTGTAATAATTACAAAATAAGACTCTAACCAATCAAATTGGGTATAAATAAATTAAAATATTATTTAAATTTAGGTCAGTTTAATTTTGTGAACTATAAAATTAATTGATGGTGAAAGCAAAAATGGAATATGTGTTATCTTGCATTGTGTACCAGTGTAGATAACAAATCTGGCCAGAGAGTGCTTAATCTTATTTTTAATGGTCTAAATAGATTCACCACCATCGAAAACATCTAAAACACCTTGGGAAACCAAATCTTAGAACCTGACCATTAAAATTTACCAAAATTTCTGTATTGCCAGCAAATTTGAAGCCTCGTCACTCTAAGCTGCAGGGATAATAGTCGTTTCTGTATTGCGAGCAAATTTGAAGCCTCGTCACACTAGGCTGCAGGGATAATAGTCGTCATTATTAGATGATAAGTGAAAAAGGAAAAAACTATTCAACTGCATCGTGCCTAGCCTATTCATTGTTTGCAAATATTTATATCATCATGTCTCGGAGGTTTCTGATCAACCGCAATTCCACTGCCTGTTGTGAATATGGATTCTTCATCAGCTGCCATGGATGCTCTTCACAAGCAGCTTGAAAGGCTTCAGAGGCCAATTGATCTTGTGCAGACACTACATGAAAGGCAAGTGAAAGACGTCCCTGCACGGTACATCCTTCCTTCTGATCAGAGGCCATCCCGTCGTCTTCAAGTCGAGCAGTCTCTTCCTGTCATCGATCTAGCAGGCCTGGAACACATCCATCAACGTTCCAACATTGTCAGCCAAATAGTCCAAGCATCCCAGGAATGGGGTTTCTTTCAGGTTTGATGGCAATCACAGATTTTTCTTTTTTTTTCTCTTTTCTGTTCTTTATGCAACTAACTTCCTGGTCGTTTGGAATTCTGACTTCAATGGGTTCTTAATTGTTTTGAAGATAATAAATCATGGCATACCTTTGTCATTGCTAGAGACTGTGAAACGGGTTTCACAGGAGTTCTTTGATCTTTCTGTTGAAGAGAAACGGAAACAGTGCCCTGTGAGGGCGGGTTTTCACATGCTTGAAGGCTATGGCCGGTTCTTTGACATCTCTGATGACACGGTCTTGGATTGGGTTGATGCTCTTGCTCATTATATTTCTCCAGAGTGGGCCAAAGCAGTTGAGCACTGGCCCAAAAAGCCCTCCACATACAGGTACAACTCTATTAACACACATACATACTCTGTCTGAGAAATTTTAAACCTTGATACTGAGCTTGCATCCATTCTGATACCTTACATTTCTGTGTGCTCTATGAAGAGAAACATATGAAAAATACGGCGAAGAGGTAATGAGGGTTATGGAAAAGTTGCTGGGTCTTCTTTCAGAAGGTTTGGAGCTGGACCCAAAGTATATCCATCCCTCAATCAGGAACCCCTGCTCGAACTCAGAATCAACTATTACCCTCCTTGCCCTCAGCCAGATATGGTGAATGGGCTTAAACCTCATTCAGATGGAGAGATGCTGACTGTTCTGTTCGATGGTGGGGTGGAGGGTCTCCAGGTCCGGAAAGATGACGATTGGTTCACTGTGGCCTCTGTTACTGGAGCTCTTGTTGTCAACATCGGGGATTTGTTACAGGCAAGTGAAATTCCTAGAACTCTTTTTGACATTTCAATAATTTGTCTGGTTTGGAGTAGGTCCTTGGGTTAAACTTTTGCAGAGTTTTTGTGTAATTGCAGATAGTAAGCAATGGGAAATACAAGAGTGCCGAGCACCGGGTAGTAGTGAATACAAAGCAGAGTCGTATATCGATCGGCATGTTTCTGAATCCACAAGAGGATGTGTTGATTGATGCTGCTCCTCAACTGATCGATGAAGCCCATCCCAGACTGTACAAAGCCGTTAAAGCTGGTGAGTATCAAATCGCGTATATGAGCAAGGATGTTCAAGGAAAAGCCACCGTCGATGCTCTACGTATAGAACAGGCGCAGCCAGGCAATGTCTAATCTTTCAATCGCATTTCTATAAGATGTCTATTCAGAGAACTGTTCTACAAGATGTATTTGAGTGGAAACTCTACCTATAAAATACCTGTAGCTGTTTTCAGTGAAAGATCTAATTTGCCAGTTTATAGGCCAAATATATATATCAAATGAAATTTACATGTTGTATGTGTTTACTTAATTATGAGTTTCATGGAATTAATTT
>APFE030778541.1:28348-77545 GCA_000404065.3 Pinus taeda | reverse complement strand
ACTAGTTAGGCAAAGAATGGATAGACTATTTTGTACAGTTTTCTTGATTTGTAAAATCATAATTTCTTGTCGCATTTTCCCATTTTGGTTCTTTGTAAAGTGAAGTCATGTACAATCACTTATCTATAACGAGTATGTTTTCTTTGGCATGTTATGCTATTTTGGCTTGATGATGAGCCCATTTGTATGGGACTTTTGGGATGAGTATTTGTATTTCATCCAATATGTCTACAATTGTGTTAAGGACTCACTTATACAAGTATTTCTATGTGAAGCTTGTTTGTGAATTTTTCTTTAGTAAAGATTGTGCAAAACATGACCATGATAATGTAGAAAAGGATAAGCATGTCATTAAACAAATAATCCAGTGCATCTAAGAGTACAAGTGTAGCTTGAGGACAACAAAGAAGGGTACAAAGCAATGTATGGTGAGCATAGTTGCTTATGGTTTCTAGGTAGAAAATCAAGTTTTGGTTTAGCAAGGAGGGACTTCAAGGTGAATTTTGTTTGAGAAAAAGAAAGATGGTATTGGATAGAATGCTTAGATTCCAACCATCGAAGGTTTTATTCCTTCATGTTTAGAAGAATTGTAGCAAGCTACAATTCTTAACAAGAAGATAAGGACTTCACACAAAGGCAAGGTAGAGTACCTCGATTAGGGATCACAGCTACCAATTAAAACATAACAAGAAGGATTGGGACCGAGAAAGTAAATGAGCTTGTTCCTCACTTATTTTTTGATTGAAGATATACATTTGGAGGTCTAAAAGTTCCTAGTGGGGAGGTATGATTCGGAGCTAAAAAAATAACTCAAAAATAAAAGTGCCCATAATCTCTCGAAACTAGTGCCAGATCATAGCGTTCATCATCCTGATTCCTATGACACTTGAATTGCCTCAATCTAACATCGTATGAAGAATTTATGACGTCCGTAAGTTTTTGACCAACAACTAAAAAGTCAAAATTAGGGTTAATTAGATTAGGAAGTCCATACATTTAACATGATCAGCTGACCATGCAGGGTATGATTTATAGTGGACCAATATGGTTTTGATATGTGGCATCACTGTACAGGTTGCAGGTGGTGGTTTTTGATTGGTTCGCATGGTTTAAGGTGGACCGATAAGAGTCTGCCATGTTGCCCAATCGGAGGGCACCACGTGGCCCTCTATGATTAAACGAAAATTTTATAATGGGCCCAAGGGCCTCGGAGGGGTTCGACCCCTAGACTTTCCGCAGCAAAATATAACAGTCGATAAACATGCCATCACAATGGTTCTTAATAACCATAGGTTGTTGAATATATTTAAATTGGCATGGTTTTTCCATTGGGGGGAGGGGCACGGAATTTTCACACAACCCCTGGTTTTTGGTGCACCATATGACCCATGACAAACACAAAAGGAACTATGACAAAGAGGGTGGGGAATAAGCCCCATCCTTTGGTTATATGTCAACCCACATGACTGCGATGGAAGGGAGTGGGCCAAGGAACTTGGCCCTAGCCCTCAGATTTATCGATGCTCACAGGACTACAGGTAGAAGCTTAGGCGGAGGGGCCAGAAGGATAAGCCCTGGCCTCTAGTTATTGGTAATAAGTGTGACCACAACCGCATATAAGCTTAACCAAATTTAGCAAGGGTGGGAAATTGGCCCCTACCCCAGCCATGCTGCCACATATGACCATGCCAAGATGGAGAAGTGGGATAAGATGGCGGGGGTGGGTAGTTAGCTCCAACCCCTAACCACATGGTGCCACCTGACCCTACTTTGGTGCTTAGGGATTATTGGCGGTGTTAAAGAGGTAACAAAATTCACCTTTTTCAGTTGGAATCACGTTAATGCCAAAAAAATTGTCGCTCGATGGACTGAGTAAAAGGAGAAAATGTTGTGTGGTTGGGAGGTTTTTCCAATTTGTAGGACAGATAGTAGATCTTGGCATGGAAAAGCATATATTGCTTAGTATTTAACCTTTTTGAGCTCAAGAAGAACCTATATAGGGTTTTTTGAGTATCTTGTACTTAATGGCATCCTCAGTTTTATGATTTGAGGATTGCATGATGGGTATTTTGTAGAGTCAATTCCTTTAGTGCTAAAGACAATCAAAGTTTTGCAACAAGTTGAAGGAACCTTTGAGAATGGAGAGAGCCTAGTTAGAGGTTTTTCCTGCCTTCCAATTTCATCTACAGTAGTTGTTACTTCAGCAAAGAAACTATGTTCATGTTTTTCTCAATGTGCTCATGAGAGAAGCTCTTTTCAACACCTCGTTGTGGAGTTGATGTATGTTTATGTGCTTGGATTTTAGGTGGAGTACATGGACCCTACTATGAGAGTGTCCTAGATTTAATGGCATCCTTAAGTTTTATGATTTGAGGATTGTATCATGGTAATTTTGCAGAGTTAATTCCTTTAGTGCTAAATAAAATCAAAGTTTTGTAGCAAGTTGAAGGAATTTTTGAGCATGGAGAGATCCTAGTTAGAGGTTTTTCCTGCTTTCCAGTTTCATCTACAACAATTGTTACTTCAACAGAGCAACTATTTTCATTTTTTTCTCAATTTGCTCATGAGAGAAGCTCTTTTCAACACCTCATTGTGGAGTTTATGTATGTTTATGCGATTGGATTTCAGGTGGAGTACAAGGACCCTACTATGAGAGTGTCCTTTTTCTATTGATAGTCATGACTTACTATAGGGAGTCATAATTTTGAGTGAGAATTCTTTGTAGTAGAATGTTTATTTGTAGGAGAAACAAGCCAATATTGTGTCAACAATTTGTGATGTACTCATTTGTTGTTGAATTCAATATAGTAGGCCTAGCCATTGGAGCAAGTCCCTAAGACGTATCCCAGGAGGGGTGAACTCCATTATGAAATGTTGGTTTCTTCTCTTCATGTTTATCCTCTTGAGTTGCATATGAATTTATTTATATTTTATGTTCATGTGAAAAATTAGCTCACCATATTTCAAGAGGTTGTGAAACTCATTTTATCTTTAAAGACCCATTTTTTTAACTTTCAAAGTGTCATAGTGTGATCAATTTTTATTAGGGAGTGTTATTCTCCCATTTTCAGATCAATTATCATGCCTTGATTCATTAGAGAAATTTTAAGGTAAACAATGGAACTAAAACAAATGTATAACCAAAATAAACTTTATAAGGACCAATAGGATTCAAAATGATGATGTCAACCATGGGGGATGATTTACCATTTTTGGAGTTAAGAAGTAAAAATATTAAAAAATTATAAATAACAAATTACTTTTTTAACTCATATTTTCAACTTATCTCCCTACGATTTTACTCAAATTTTGAGTGGGAGCACTAATCGGATGCATAATTTAATTCCTCATCGAAGGATAACCCATGTTGCATACTTTTTATGGACCTTGCTACACGAAAAAATAGAAATACATGAAAATCATGATTGCAATCACATTTATTCATGTATTTCTCATTTTCCGTATGGCAAAGTCCATAGAAATTATGCAACATGGGTAATCCTTGGATGAGGAATTAAATTTTACATTCAATGAATGCTCTAGCTCAAAATTTGAGTAAAAACCATTAGGAGATAACTTTAAAATATGATTTGAAAAAACATTTTTTCCTTTTTTCCTCTAAATTTTGATGATGTAACCTAATCTTATTTTATTATTTCCACTATTATTTTATAATATTCCTTGGGAGGCCAATTTTAAACCTCAAAATTTCTCTAATAATTGCAAAACCATTTTCAACTTTTTTATTTTTATTTTAATTTTTCATATCATATTCATATTTTCTTTAGTGGCCATGTCCACATGATGTTATTAACATCAATAGACAACATCCCTATTATTATGACAACCCCATTAATAAGATTTTTAAAACATATTTGTAGAAAAACTTGTTTCCCTTTGATGTCTCTATGTGTTTCTACCATTCCACCTATACCTTGTAAGAATCAATAGAAACAATTGAACCTTGATAAAAAAATAGCCCTTTCACTACCAAACCATGTTACAAAATATAGATGTAGTGATTGTACTCTAAACATTTTCCCCTCTACAACATCATCCCTTGGAAATAATCCACCTCTACCTTGTAAGAATCCATAATAGCATCATATTCTTGGTAAAAACTACTCCTTTCACTAGCCAACCATATTACAAAATCTAGATGTAGTGATTATACTATGAACATTTGTCCCTATACAACATCTCTAAGCTTGTTACATATGGCGTTGCCAATAAAGTATGATTTGATGACATAATGTGTGGGTTTTATATTCAAATTTATTCTTATGTATTGTATTATGATGGCCACAATTTATTTCCTAAGTATTCAATGTTCACAAAGGGCCTGTCCAAATCATGTTAACACATCTTCTAAATAAGTTATCCTTGGATCTGAATATTGTTCCCCTTCTTTGTCAATCCATTTCCTCCATAATGAACTGTATTTTTTTCCAAGGAAAATGTCATAGCATCCCTTCTCATCGAAATATCCAAATAGAGGGTGGCTCAATAGCCAATGATAATAATTAAAGTTGGTAATCCAGTAGGATTCAATTGGAGATGAATCTCAACTAGACTAGAAATAAGGATCTTGGAACAAATCATTCAAACTAATTAAGCTAACTCACTAATCCTTTTTTTTCCTAAAAAATAATTCATGGGATTCCCCCCTCTTCCCCTAGAATATTTGGATGGAGGACAATGCCAACCTGAAAATACCTAACCTCTAGGTATATCACGTTATTTGAACTTGTTACCTAGTTAAACAACACCTTTTTTGTGAAATAGTTCAACCAATTCATCTTTCCCTTGATGCTACCATAATGAAATATAGGTTTCTATTTCTTTCTTTATTTTTTACATCTCACTTGTTCTCATTAATTATAGTTTTATTAGTTGAATTTTCCCTCTAGGTAATTTTGGTATACCATCAAGAAACAAATGCCAGAGTTTAATAAGAGGTGACCACTTTTTATCCCAAATTGAGGCTTTCTATTGTAAATCTATTGTGCCATCAACAAGTTGGAATTTGAGTATTAAAATCATCTTAATTTTCTTGTAGTTAAAATTCATTAGTGTGAATCTACCTAACTCTTGAAGTTTATGATTTCATCAATTATATATGGGACAAAAGCCTACTTTGGTACCAACATTTTCTATAAATGTCCATCATCTAAGGTAGTGAAGATATATCCTTTCTCTTCATTTAAGCTAATAACCTTCCATAAGTTGTATCTATATCTTCATGTGCATGTCCCATTAATATAAAACCAACTTCAAAATTTTCAAAAACACACCTACAAGATAGGTCGTCTTCTTCTTCTATCTTAGCCATTGCGATTCACTCTATTATTCCAACCTTGAACTTACAATAAATCATAAAGCTCCTTTACATTTTGTGATATGATAATGAATGATAGATTGATACCTCTGACCTATTAATTTCTATACAAGACTTATCTTGCACTTGCAAGCTCCTTCAAGCCAACAAAGGTGATTGTGTTTACAAACCTTTGCAAATGTGGTGGTGACAAGTTCCATTGGATAACTAGTGGAGAATATTCAGATGAATGGACATGCCAGAAGGTGAGGTTGATTTGGATATCGGTAAGTATGGGCACTTTTTAGATGTGATGGACGGGGGACTACCTAAAAAGACTGTACAAAGCTGAAAAATTATTTCTTGGAAAATTCCATCTTCTATAATGATACATGACGGTATATTCTTCCATTGAAAGTGTGTTAAAAAATACCTTTGTGGACACCTATTCCACATGGAAAATCTTCTTTTTTGAAATTCACATGACTTGAACATAGCCTATATTTATTTTTCCAATTGTACAACAAGATCTTTGGCCTACCTTATATGATTACTTAGTTAATTTACTTTATTCAAGATCAACCACTTGGCTTGTTCAAGCCCCTCTTGACTTGCTTACACACAAGATTAAATCTCTTGAACCAATGATTATTGAATTTCAAGGATTATTGCCGAAATCCATGGGGTTTCCTCCATATGATGATGCCTTGTAAATACAATACATTATGCATTTTTCTCTGAATGTACTTGATGAGATAATGAATAATCTAAAGAAAATTGGCTCAACTTTGAATGAAACTGTTGTAGCGGCTACAAACGCCCTTTAAAATTTTGCTTATGCTTCGATTTTGGACCCTTCTAAACCACAATAGCTCATCTTGCACTAATCCAGGTACTTTTGCTTCGATTGAGCCTTATTATTTTCATCTTGGCTTATGTTTTATCACTTATTTCATTTTATAACCCACAAGTCGATCTGATGACTTGGTCCTTTAATAGTTCTAAGCTTGCCTCTGAGAATTGCACAATTCTTTAGGGCAACTAGCCTTGATCTTTAGAATTATGTAATTCTTGAGGGAAATTGGCCTTGATCTTTGGAATTCCACAGTCCTAACCACTATTGATCCTTGAGATCAAAAAATGTGTAGTATTGAATGGAAGCCAACCCTGAACTAGGAAATTGTGTAGATAGGAGAGGTAGCCCAGAGCCATGAAGCCCAGAAATTGTGCAGACCACACTATGCTCAGAAACTATAGAGTGCATGAACCAGAGAGTTTACCAGTCCTTCCTAGAACTATGCAAAATTTTCGGGAAATGCATGGCGTTTTTTCCCAAAAAAGAAAAGAGTAAAAATAAAAAATCATCCCTAAAAAATAGGGGTCTATTTTTAGTAACCCAAAGGAGGCGCTTGTGTTATTTTTAGAAACTTCCACCAAGTGTCACTTTTTCTTTAATTTTAGACATGCACATTATAAAACCTAACTTGACCAAACCTATTTAATCGATGCTGCTAAAGATCATTTTCACACTCAATCTTGGAGCTCTAGAATTCATGAGGAGATAAAGGAACCTTCAATGTGATTGCCATCGCTTTCCCAGGTGAGTTTTGATTTTCTCATCTTTTACCACTTTTTCTACCGCTTTTTGTTGTTTAGCTTGTGACAGTGTTGTTTCAATTGTTTCTTTGAATGACTACTAGTGTTTTAACTTGTTTTAGCATGTATAATTTTTGTTTCAAGTTTTAGATTTCTTTTCCTAAGTGTTGTATGAGTTTATTGTTTTTTCACAAATGGGCGACTCTCTTCACATGCTTCATTTTCCTTCAATTTTATCAATTCATGCACTTGTTTCAAATGAATGCATCAACACTTAGTCAAATATGCAGTCAACATCACACCATATTTCAGATCTTCTTGATTTTCACACTCCCCATGGGAAAATTTGGGTCCCCTTGCCCGAATCTCACACTCCACTGCTTGCAATTTGAAATCTAGGGGCTCAAGGCCTCTGCCTTGGCTTTTGGAATTGTGCATAGATTGGCCTGGGATGGCTCCAACTGTGCACTGCATAGATCCTGTTGACAAGGTTAATCCTCTCTACGGATAGAGACGATCCCTCTAGCCCAATGAGTGGCTATAGCAACTGAAGTGACAATCAACTAGACATCTTCCTAGATTATAGTTGAAAAGTAGAACGAGAGAGATGACCTACCTCGCTCTGATGTTATTCTGATTTCCTTTATTGAGATCCTCAAATTGCTTGTGTCACAGAATTTTTCCTACTTCTTTCAGTTCTATGTACCTGCACAAGTGATCAAGAGACAACAAAACATGCCAAACACCAATAGAAAATAAAATAATAAGCTACGTAGCTGATCAAGCAATGCCAAGCTAATACATACATGAACATATATATTTTGGGAAGATGAATCAACGGTTGTATATTATTTAAAGAACAAATGGAAGCTTACAACCATAGCCTTGATGTTTAAAGACTCTCCTTGAGTGATGATCTAATTCCAAGCCAAGAAACTCTCCAAACACTCCTTCTCCAAGTATAATGAATAGCCTCTAAGCACAAGCTCAACATAGGGGTGGAAATGGACATAGACCAGCCATTTGGGAAAGGTAGAGGGGAAATTTATAAGCCAGGAGAGGGAGTTAGGCCTTCTCTAAAGATAGGATTAGGCCCACATCTCAAGAAGGTAGCTCATAGGGATGAGACCAAGAGGTCAAATTAGGAGGATTTGATCTCATCTATGCGAAACCACATCCAGCTCGCTGCTTTGGAAGCTTCTAGATCACGAAGCTTCTCATCCACTTTGGGAAAACTTCCTTTTCTAGGCCATCACAAGTATGAGAGAGAACAAAGCAATGCAATCGTTGGCTTAATAAGGTCATCAGGGTTTTGATCTTCACAAGGGTGATGACTCTCATTTTATGGTTTCAAGATCCATTTCTTCAGGGAAAGCTCCAGATATTTTCCAAGCAAAGTTACAAGATGGATCTAAGTTGTATACATCGATGAGTATACAGTATAATGATCATGTTTTGGGCACATCAGGGTATGTCACAGGGAAGTGTAGGAGGTGTGAAAAAATATTGTGTAACAAATGCCCCCTAAAGCATGAAGGCATAACAAGGAGTGATGGCTAAGATGCTTTATGAGATTTTGGTGAGGATGATGATGTGCACTATCAAGAGGCCTAAAAATCAAGGAGGCATATACATATACATATCTGAGATCAAGACAATGAATCCATGGCATGGACGCAACCATCTAGATGATGAAGACTAGATAAAAGATCCATGGTATGGGCACAACCATCCAGATAACAAGGATCATCATAAATATAAAGTCTCATGATATGGTCACAACCATCCATATAGTAGAAACATGTGTACAATCATGAATGACATAAAACTCCATGAAATCTGAGTTATAATAGACAAGACTCAGGGTCTTGTGCTCCATTCCAACCTGATCAATATACAAATTCTAACATGCGAATAAATGTGTTGAAGTCAAACATGATAGAAAACCACATGATTACTGGCCAATGATGTGGACCGTTAATAGGTGCGAGGGAAACCACCAATAATGACAATGGCTCTCAAGGTACAATATTATAATCTGTGAATGTGATAATGAAGTTGAGGTCGAACACTTGTGGAATCACCCAATCAAAAGTCAGTAATGAAGACCTGTCATCAGATGCAGAGAACTGGCCATTAGGGCATGCTAGCTCTAAGGTACTAAAAGGCAATTCTTAAGTCATCTTCCTAGATAATCAGCCGATGTTGACAACAAGTGTCCCGTCGAAGGAGGGAAATGAATAATCCCCCATCATCGAAAGTAAAGAAGGAATAAAGTGGAATAATATTAAGGATTGTAGCAATGACTCAAACAATGTATAGGTAAATAACTGCATATTGGACTTCTCTTGAACATATTGGTGACACGACTCTAGAGAGTGGCAGCATTTTACTCAACATGGGACTAAAGGCTATGATGACAATGTGGACTAGTCAAATGAGAGGCAAAATGGATCACCCAAACTCGGGAGGAAAATTGATTGAGTGAGGATATCCTGAACCCGACACAAGAGTAGAAGAGTGTCATGTTCAAGAGCGACATGTTGTCTGTCATCTTCATTTTTCCCCGCTATTTCTAGTGTGTACCCCAATTATTTTTATCACAAGCTTGAAGGGGATAACATGTGCTTGTTATGTAAGTTCATTCTTCAAATGATTCCATCCTAGTAAGTTTTACGAGCCCTAGGAAGGAGAAGCTCGATCTCATCATGGTGACAAGTCTTTTGTCGTAAAGTTTTAACGAGTTTGACTTAAGAATAACTCGGTGTCTTTTTCATGTTTAGAGAGTTAAAAAATAAATGAAAAATAAAACTCCATCATGTCCTTTTTTGTAATTTGTCCCTCGAATCCAAAAAGGCAGAAAACAATATTTGAGGGAACCTCTTAACCATGTCGACCAAGGTGTACCTTTTTCATAAATAGTTAGTCTCAACCCAGAAAAGGGGTAAACATATACAAAGGTGACATTGATTCATTTACTTTAACGAGTTCAAAACGACAAGTACTCAAGAATCTTTTCAATTTGCGGGAGTCAGAAAAGAGATGAAAGATGACTCCAGGGGGGTTCCTTTTTCATTTATTTAATGAGTCTGAAAAAAGAGATAAAATAAAACCCCCAGAATCGGTCAATAATAATCATTGTTCACATTGAAGGCACCTGTAACTACATAAGAAACATACCCATCACCGATATCGAGAGAAAATATTAAAACAACATGAAAATATTTGACAAAATGACTTTCAAAAGTTATAAATAGGTAAAAATAATTTCATTTTTTACCAGTTTACCAAATTGAACTCCAAAAGTGCATTTATGCCCTAATTCTCTTGATTTTCAAGTGGCTTCTATGGGAGATCCAGGGTACCATGTCATGATCTATCTGCGATAGGTAAGAGTCTCATCCCTAATCTTGCATTTCATTACTTTTTTATGCAATTTAAACTATAAATTTCATTCTAGAAACTAGGATTTTGAAATTTTAGGTCGTCGGTCGATGGTCGTGCTCGAGCCGAAAGGCTCGCATGATGCCATTGCACTATTTAGAAAAACAAGCGTGACGGCACCGAGAGCAATTTTTTGAGATTAAAACACTCTTTTAAGAAAAAAAATGTTGATTTTTATCCATGTAAAAAGAATTAATAAGTGTTTAAATGTTGTTTTGCAGGATAATATGGTCTTGGAGTGGAAAGAAAGAGACCATGAGGTTGAATATTTCCAAGCATCTCAGGATCCAACATGCATAAATGCTTTGAGGGATTATGGATTGCTAAAATTCTTTAGGACCACAAGGTTGAGGGACCAGATGGAGTTACTACCTTATCTGATCAGCCTTTGGGATGTATATTGAGAGATATTCATCATAAAAGGGCAGGAA
This sequence comes from Pinus taeda, assembly GCA_000404065.3. NCBI lineage: Eukaryota > Viridiplantae > Streptophyta > Pinopsida > Pinales > Pinaceae > Pinus > Pinus taeda. The sequence goes on along the minus strand of APFE030778541.1, from coordinate 66,757 downwards.
CTGGAGCTGGGGGAGATGGACATCCCTTTCGTCACAATATTATCCCACCGAGGAGAGGTAGTTCAACTCTTTGGATCTCGCCAAGGAGGTGAGAGTACCAGGAGTCTAGTCTAGAGATACTGTGATGGTGCCGAGATAACCAACGGAGGTAAGGAGAAGATAACAACAATCACAAACAACCTCATTTTTAGAACATTTTTTTTCACCATGGCACATGTGTTTGGCACACAAGCTTTGCATGAGGCTTCAAAGTCTCAATTCCCCACCATCTTCAACCGGTGTGGAGGCTTGTTGGTAAACATGAAGCGCCAACTAACCAAGGGTAAGCATTGACACCTGAAGCAATTCAAGTTGGAATCTATACCAGTCACCTTATTTTTGGAGCGAGTGCCCCTCTTCTTGTATCAGTGGGCAGAATTACCACATCCTTCCCCCTGAGATCCAAGACTCGTGAGATGGAACCAGCTCATGCCTCAAGGAGGCATGGGTCAACATATGCAATATCCACCATAGTTCTTCGATCGGCTTGAATGCCAACTGCTTGTGGTAGATGACTACACTTATGCTGGCACAGATTTTAGTGGGGATCCAAATCTACCTTTGCCACCAGGCGAACAGTGGACCGACGCAAGTAAAAAGTTGTTTTTGGATTTTTTCAAGATTTATGATTTTTATAAAAGTGTAAACTGAGGCTGAAATTATGATAAATGTGCAAATGTGGGACCAGAGAGACTATGAGGCATGTTTCCAATAGCACGGTGATCTTCCCATCTGATAGTGGGTGCAGACTATGAGGAACGGGTTGACCCCTTAGATGAGATGGAGCGTAATCTGGAGGCAATAACTTGAATGGTTCCATATTATGCACTATCGATGACGTTCCATTACATTGGCAGAGACACACTGTGGGAGTCTCTGTGAGACTATGTCGGCTACTAGGGTGAGTGATTAGGGCGATCTCGTGCTATCATGAGACCGTGCAGTTTGATAGTTTATCTAGTCTTTTACACATTTTTTAGGCTTTGAAAGCCAAGTGTCCCAAAACACTCTATTTTTGACATTTTTATGTAATCACTCTGGCAGATGTTATATATATATATAATATATATATATATATATATATATAATATATATATATATAATATATAATATTATATACATATATATATAACATATATATATTATCATATATATATATAGATATATATATATATAGATGTAGATATGCATGTTTTATTTCTACTTATGTGTTCATAACATGGTTCAGTTTTATAAATGACACGAATGTCTATGAAGGACAAGATTTTCTAATGCATGAGTTAATGTATTTAAATTACATGAAATATGTTGATATGTAATGTAATCAAAATTTATTTCCAGTAGTCTAACATGTAGATACATACATAATATTTGTGGATTTCTTACTAATTAATGATTGTTTAATTGTAACACAGTGAGCTCTAAATCCAACTTGACAAGTAAATCCCTAAACCCAATAGAAACTGCTTCTAATAAGAGTTCAATAACTACACTATATTTAGCAATATTATTGGTTGTTCGAACAAGGAAGATACCTTGTAAATTAATCAGCTTACGATTATGGTCATATAATACCCATGGTGCAGAAGAGAGGTTTTGTGTGCTACGACAAGCACCATCATCAAAACCAACGTAATGACCCGATGACATCTGCAAACTGAGTGGAACATAGGTTAAGCAGAAAAACATATGTCTGCAAAGAAAACAAACACACCAAAAATAAAAAATGTACACTAATGAATTAAAACACTAATTTACAAAAGTAAATTTACACGGGTGACCTCACGTAAAAATTCATATGGAGTCCATTTTCAGACTCGGGTAATCAATCAATAGAGAATAAAATTGGAGTTTCATCGTTGATATTACGTGTAAGCATCGACTGAGCCAAACAATAGAGTAAAACTCATAAAATGCTCCCCCATTCCCCCCGGGTGAGTGAAGGTTATGAGTCATAAGATGAAATCTCGATTGCGATAATGGGAAAATGATAGAGACTTGGTGAAAAAATATCATGAAAGGAGGCATGAAAAATTGGATCTCATGACAAGGAAAATATTTCCTAGGTTATATATCTTGACAACTTCAGGGTAAACTGAAATTTCAATAGATAGAATTGCAGTGATGCTTCCCATAATACCCTCCAACAAGATTTCATGTAACTGGATAGGTTTCAGAAGTGGAGATGTAGGAGAATGAGAAATAGATGCTCGAAGACAGGAAGGCATCTCATCGAGGCTAGGGAGAAAATAAGAATCATGATGTAGATTGTTCCATGGAATTTCATCCAGAGACATGACCTCCCCAATACTCTTGTCAGTTGGAATGTCTCGTTCAAAGGATCCGGTGAGTCCCAAGAACCAAGCCAAGGAGATGGCACATAGGTTTCTAGGTTCATACTGAAGACAATATGACTTTTTGAAGTGGCCATCAAAGCTAAAACAATTTCTTGATAATCTATCTCCAATGGACTTAAAGGCATATCATTGTCAAATGAGTCAATTTGATCATCAGTAGGGATAATCCAAGGATCCATATAATATGAGATCATATTGACTGAATGAACATTTGTAGGTGGGAGAGAAAAGGTACCCATTAAAGCAGAGTCTTTGAAGAGACCTGCTCCCACACTTTCGTAAGTAATCTCAGTATTTCCCACGTAAGGAACAGTACCGTTGGATGAACCAGAAGAAAAAAAAGATGATTGATCAACCATGACTATTTTTCCTTCATGAGGAAAATGAAGGATGCAGAACAAAGAAGACACCACACAAAACATGGCGTGAGTCCAGCTTCTCTTGAGAAGAAGGTTGTAGTTGAGATTGGCATCTACAGCTTCTACTTCTAATTCAACCATCTTTCCTTCTAATGTAATCTGCAAGTTCTTGAGAATACCATATGGTCGTGAACCTCTACCATCAAAGGTTTCTAAGGTGTTTGGAGATTGGGTAAGAGGATGAGAGCTAATGGCTTTCCAACACGAAACTGACATGATGCAGGTAGAGACACCTTCATTAATAACCATTCGATGGATCACCCTTCCCTTGATAAGGACTTGAATCAGAAATGCAATCTGACGAGGAAGATGAGGTGCATGATTCTATAGATTGAAAGTTATCAAACTTGAATAAGAAGTATCGACAGTGACTTTTGTTGCATCAGATGGGATTGAAGCACCTCCAAGGCAGACATTGTTGAACGTGCCTGAGCTAAATCCTCAATGATATTTTAATGTTGCGTAGCTCTAGCATTCTGATTGAAAGATGACTTCTGAAGAACACCTTTAAGAGGTGGTCGGATGATGGACTCAATGTTATGGTGCTTGATATGGAGCGGACTAGAGATGGATGGAGTAGAAGTAGAAGGAGTATCAACAGCTTCTTTCTCCATCATCTGATTAGACATTGCTTGATAGTCCTTAGTTTGAGTAGCGATCATGATAGGTGATGAAACTTGCATCATGAACACTTGGGAACCTGAGGAAGTAGAAGACTGAGGCTGATCTACCAATTAGGTCTGCTATGATGGAAAGGGTTCTTTTAAGACAACTAGAGTCCCTTTTAGCAAGTGTTCACAGATGAGGCAAGGATATTTCAGCTTTCTCTGAGAAGCATCATCATCAGAAGATTTAGGAGGGCCCTATTTTGGGGCATCGACTTTGGTCTTACATTTTCCCTTCCTTTTACCTTTAGAGGTCTTATCTGCTATGGTAGACTAGACAGCATGAACCTCAGAGTTTTTACCAGGACTGGATGAATTTTTGGAGGGATTATTGGAACTAGTGTTCGAGATAGATTTCTGCTTAAAAGAAGCCTTCGTGAGAGTTTGAGACATGGAACCAATCACATCGTCAATAGGTGGTGTATCGAGGGACTTCGATCTTGTTGGATCTGATGATGGTATCAGAGCATCAGGTAACATCTCATACAATGTTCCAGATTGTGAAAAGACCAAGTCTAAATACTGGGCACAGGTGATAGCTTTCTCTTTAGTAACACATACACCCATGGCTATGTCCTTAGAATTTTTTCTGGTGAATGATTTTTTGAACCATTCTGTCAAACACTCATCAGCAATCTCAAACTTGATGATGTGATGTCGATGTCTCCATTCACGAATATGATCATAGATGTGGGTCGCAGTGTCTTTCTTAAGGGATGTAAGAAAATTAGATCCAGTTTCATAGCGAACTAGTAGTTGGAAATGAGTGAAGAAAGCCATAGTGAGAGAGTTGAAGTCACCGTAGGTACCTTGACACAATTTGATGTACCATTTAGTGGCAGCATCTGTGAGATTTATTTGAAAGAGTCTAAGATGGATAGAATCATCAACATACAAATTGGAGGAGCACAAGAGGTGATATGTCATCACGTGGGCTTGTGGATCCTCTTTCGCTTTTCCCTAAAATTTTAGGCAATCGCATGGAATCTTCATCAGAACTAGAGGTGGGTAAGGTGAATGAAGAATGGCATCATTCATGAGCCTTGAGACATTGGGTAGTTCCAACGTAGCCAAGAAAGGCAATTGTTGGTTAAATGGCATATTGGCCCTTTGAGGAGACCCAAATTGCGGAGTCCAGCCTTGCTAGTAAGGATTTCCCCCCTCAGTGGAGGATTTTGTCCTTATGGAACCTAATTTTGTCCCCATTGAGGGTTACCTTGCCTGTAAGGTGGATTCGGTCCAATGTAGGCTTGATATTTGCCTACCATAGGCCACTGATACGCATTGTATGTGGCATACGAGTTATAAGGTTACTAAACCTGTTGACCCTGGACGTAAGGAGATTGACCCTGTTGATGCAGGGGTTGACATTGGCCTTGCAAAGGCTGACCTTGATGATACACATATAAAGCTTGTTGCTGCCAAGGCTGACCTTGTTACTACTGCAAAGGTTGGCTTTGTTACTGCACAGGTTGACCTTGCTACTGCAAAGGTTGGCCTTATGAGGACAAAGGTTGAGAGGACTGTTACACAAACTGAGTTTCCGGCTGCAAAGGTTGTTATGACTATTGCAAAGGTTTCCCTTGTGGTTGTAGCAGTTGTCCTTGCTATTGTAATGCTCGCCCTTACTGCTGCAAAGATTTCCCTTGCTGCTGCGAAGGTTTCCCTTACTGCTACAAATTAAGTCCTTGTTGATGCAAGGGTAGTTGGACAGTTCCTAGGTTATACCCTAAGGGTATTGATAGTTCCTGAACTGGATCTGGCCATACCCACCAGCAATAGCATGTTGACAAGGCTGAACATAAGGTCCAGCTTGAGGAATGCAAGGCAGATTAACCAATGCTTGTGAAGCGTATGGGACATAAGCCTATTGGAATGGGACCTGAGCCATATATGGCTACTAGTATTGGACATTACTTAACGCGGATGGATCAGCAGGGTTAGGAATAGAGCCATAAAAAGGTTGATTCACTCCAACCATGTGAGTTTGTAATCCACTCACACTGGTTTCACCTGACATGAGAGGAATATTCAAATCTTCCCCCCAGGCAGTGGCATAGTCTATCCACTCAATGTTGGGATAGAAGAACTTACTGAGACCTAACCTGAGACTGTCTGTTGAATTGGGAGATTCGGTTGAAATGATGAAACAGGTTGAGACAAAATGGTAGTTTGAACCCAAACTGAAGTGACTGCAGTTTGTACAATTGGTCGAGAGGTTGTGTTCGGGATGAATGAACCTAATGTAGGCATATCGTTAGAAGAATAGATGGGGTTCTGATACAATGATGAGGCATTAGGAGTGCTCGAAGCTAGCTGAGCTAAAGTGGTATAGCCATGTGGCAACATGGGTCCACTAGTCTCAGGATAAGAGAGAGACAAGACTCTTCCTGTATAAGGAAATTCTTCTGGAGGGAACTCATATCCATGCTCATTATCTATGTAAGTATGGGTAGCAGAAACTTCCTAATGACCTGGAGAAGAGAGTGGGATCTCGCCTTCTGACTCAATAGATGGAAACAATTAGCAATGAGGAACGAGAGATGTACGAGGAGATATCACAATAGGATTGAACAATGGGTTCAGTGGATAGACAACCAACCTTTATAGACTTTCAGGAGTTTGCAGACTTTCGGGAGTCTGGATAGGATTATTAGAGGAATTTGGATTAGATTCTTGAGGTGACCAAGAATTTGATGGGGGCAGATGAGAAGATAAAGGTTGGGTACTTAGAACAATTCCAAGCTCAACACCTTAATCCTGAAGTAACAGAGGAAGTTCCAGATGAACTCCTTGGGAGGACCTTTCAGTATCAGACAACAAAGGGGAACTATGAGATGGACTCAATGGCTCAACCATGATGGCTTCCTCTCAACAGAAAAAGGAAAGGAAAGATTCGTTTAGGGCTTTAATAATCTTGAAATTAACAGGAAATTACTCAATTTGGTCTAAGAAGAAACTTCTTGGGATCGACATGTTTATCATGGGCAGTTAAATTTTAGAAACAAAAACATTTCCTTTTCATCTTTTAAGAGTCAAGAAAAGGGCATAAAGCTGACTCTAGTTGCTTTCAATATTTTTGTGAGCTTGAAATGACAAGTTGCTTGATGATCTTTTCATGTTTAAAGAGTCAGAAAAGATCAAATGACTGCTCAAGTGAATCTAGGTAAAAGGAGTAACAAGTAACCATGAGCTGCAATATACACCTTAGCTAATAAATTGACCAGGGATTTGACGTACATGTAAGCAATCTCCCTGAATGTTGTGTTCGATGGCTCACGTTTACAGGGCGGCAGACTCAGTTTCCTATAGATAAATGATTGCAACCTAGGGGGGTCTCCCTTTATATAGGATATGGTACGGGGAGCACGAGTCCATGCTAGTGCTGTCTAATGCCACAACGAACGACAATTTCTATGTTTTTAAGATGTCGAAACACATCTCTAACCTAGACCACTAGATACGATCGTTAATGTTTCAAATTCTCCTTAGGTTAATTGATATATTTTTAAGTTGACATTGTAATTATGTTTCAATTTCAAGGCCTTAACGATGTTACCTGTTCCTAAAATGAAAACTAGATTATGAAATGAAATCCTTCAATTTGATGAAAGCTATCTATGTAGGGAAGAAGATCACTTAAACCATGCATCAAAACAAATGCAAAAATTCATCCATGACAATATTCAAATTATAAATGCAAACATATGAAATCTAATATTTCATGTGATAAGCAAATGCAATGCCAAAAAATCTTAAAGAAAAGTTTCCTTAAGATATAATGATGATTTTTTCTCTTTTTCAAAATGCAACTAATGTAATCTAGTGCAAAGTAAAAGAGAATGCAAGCAAGCCAACAAATATGAAATTCTCTTTCACATCAATTATTTGAATGCAACTCAAAATGCTTTGAAAACTATGAAAATAATAACACTTTCACTTCGAAACACAAAAACTTCAAAGTAAACACTTCCTTTGATTCCAATAAGACAATCGATTTGTAATCTATTGTTCGTCAGATGAAGCTTAAGTAACTTTCACAATATTCACTAATGAAAATAAATTAAGACACAAGAACCAAAAAGTGAATTGAAAAGTATGTCTAAACACATAACAAATTTTAACACAGGAAATTGATCTCTGATTTATGATGGGAGACCAACGAGTGGACAAAGATTGAACTAGATGACCTAGAGTCCTAAAAGGCTAGTCAAAATTCAAGGACACTCAAGCCAAGTTAAAATACAATTGCAATCAGACAATGAGAGAGTCCATGAAGAAAACACTAGTAAATCAGAAGGAGAAGGCAAATAGAACTGAAAATAAAAGAGAAAACCCTAAATTTCTTAATTCTCTGTAATCATCACACCTGTCAGGAGTAAAGTAGTGATCATCGCTACTATAACTAGAAAACCTGCGATATCATTGTTTGGTCAATTTAGTGTGTCCTAAATTGCTATTTAAAATGTCAATCCGGGAGTTGTAAACTGATGAAGTGAAGTGCACTGTATGTGCAAGATAACCTTTTTCTTAGTCTTTTGTCATTTTTGAGTTTTTAGTTTGTTTTTGGGTTTATCTTTTGTGGATTCCCTAGCGCGAGATGGCGAAATTGAAAATGAAGTGTGAATGGTAATGGTGATTTCTACAATGACTTTCCAAACTTAAAAATTCTCAAAAAGAGAGTTTCCAAACTGACTGTAATGAAATCAATTCTCAAAACGAAGTAAATGAATCAAAACAATGAACTAGTGAGAATGGCCCAGTATCCTTGCTGCTGTGTGAAAAATAAAATAAAATCTGAACTTAAAGCAACTCAAAGACTGAAAGAAAATCAAACTAAATCACACTACTTCAACCCATACTCTGACCCTTCACCTTTTGACTCAGTTCGGCTATAGGAAGTAATCATGAACAAGCTGAGTACTATGATATCTAAATTGCAGGAAATTAAATTGCATAAAAAAGAAACTAAGATTTAACTACTCATTCATATTTCAACTCTTGAAAATGACATAAGTAATTCAATCTCTAACTTGCAGGAAAGCAAACTAGATCACACTACTTCAAGTAATATTCTGATTCCTTACTAATTGAGTCGCTTGGTTATAGAAAGGAAATCATAGACAGATAAGTAATATGATGTCTAAATGGAAAAAAAGTAATTAAGCAAAACAAAACTTGAAAGAAATGACAATGCTGGAATTAAACTTAATAAATGAAAATAAGAAGAAAGGACAAGATGATCTCATGTCAGTAGCTATCAAAAATATGTAAATGTGCCCGGGCTGCCTACAAAAAAACTTGTAAAAGAAACACTGATCAGCTTAACAATTATGGAGAAAACATGAAATATGGACAGTGATGAACATTATAACAGCATAAAATATATACAAGTAATGACTACAAAAACAGTAAACAAAAGCAAGTAAGAAACTATACAAAGCTTTGGTGTACATGGGCCCTCTGTCACCTCAGCCAGCCAACTACTTAACCACAAACTGGATTCAGGAACGTTGTCTTCTCATATATTGAATTGCAGAAAATAAAGCAAAGGAAAGTACAGCACAGTGGGCTGAAACAACAGTCAAAATTACAACTTAAAGACTAACTATCCAGCGTATATCAACGCATTATTTATAAGTGCAAATGCTAATAACTAATTCCTAGATTTGTGTTGCCAAGAGACACGTAAATCTCCACGGCCTGAGATTTAGCGTGATGGTCATTACAGCGGTTGAATCCATGGAGTGGTGGCTGCGTGATTCAGTTCGCAGGCTGGTCGACAGTTGTGCCAATACCTCCAGAAATCAAGGATCGTGCCACACAGTCCTTCACGTGTGCCAAAACAGAGTCGTGCCACTGCAAAATTCCTCATTTGGCCCTTCCTTTGACTATTGTTGACCATAACTGTTTATGAGCGATTTGGCTGATCTGAGAGGACATACTCCATGTACACGTCACCTGCATCCTGCCCATGTCGTTGGTTTCTCCATTGGACACCTGTAGCATAGCTTTTGACAAAATGGTTGCGGAAACTCGGGCTGGCTGCAGAAAGTGACAAGTTTCCGCAGCTGTTTGAACAAAAAATCTAAACCAAACAACAGTCAGAAACATAGTTAGGAAACCATTTCACAAGCTCTTTTTAGCCTAATATGAAATGATTTGACAGTTGGGTGGATGAAGTAAATGGAAAAATAAGGCTAAAAGGGTATATAGGGAAGTGCGGGTTTGGGACTCAACAATCATCACAACTTTCAAGGTAAAATCCATGGTCTTCGAGGAAAACAAAAAATAAATCCAAAATATTCAACAACAGCTCAAGTTAACAATTTTCAGACATCTACCAGAGAGTGACACTGACTACAAACAAGAAATGAAGTCTAAAAATCAATGGTTGTTCAAACTCGTCAAAAGACAAGGTAAAGGAAGGGAAGGAAAGGGTCATAGGCTCACCAGTGGAGTTTTTATTTTGTTGACAAGATTAATCCTCTCTATGGACAGAGACGATCCCTTCAGCCCAATGAGTGGGTCTAGCAACTGAAGTGACAATCAACTAGACATATTCCTAGATTATAATTGAAAAATAGATTGAGAGAGATGACCTACCTCGCTTTGATGTTATTCCAATTTCCTTTAGTGAGATCCTTGAATTGCTTGTGTCACATACTTGTTCCTTCTTCTTTCAGCACTTATGTACCTGCACAAGTGATCAAGTGGAAAAAAAACATGCCAAACATCAATAGCAAATCCAATAATAACCTGTTTAACTGATCAAGGAATGCCAAGCTAATACATACATGAACATATATATTTTGGGAAGATGAACTAGCAGTTATATATTATTTAAAGAACAAAGGGAAACTTACAATCATAGCCTTGATGTTGAAAGGCTCTCCTTGAGTGGTGATCCAAGTCCAAGCCAATAAACTCTCCAAACACTCCTTCTCCAAGGCTAACAAATAGCCTCTGAGCACAAGCTCGGCATAGGGGTGCAAATGGACATGGACGAACCATTTGGGAAAGGTAGAGGGGGAATTTATAGGCTAGGAGAGGGAGTTAGGCCTCCTGCAAAGATATGAGTAGGCCCACATCTCAAGGAGGTAGCTCATGGGATGAGATCAAGAGGTCAAATTAGGACGATTCAACCTCATCTATGTGAAACCAACTCCAGCTCGCCACTTTGGAAGCTTCTAGATCACAAAGTGTCTCATCCTCTTTAGGAAAACTTCCTTTTTGATACCATCATGGGTATGAGAGAGAATAAAGTGATTCCTTCACTGAATCAACAAGGTGCAATAGGTGATCATTGCAGTTTTAAGCTTCATAAGGGCGATGACTCTCATTTTAGGGTTTCAAGAGCCATTTCTTCATGGAAAGCTCCAAATATTTTCCGAGAAAAGTTAAAGGAGGGATCTGAGCTATATACATGGATGAGTATATTGTATAACGATCATGTTTTTGGCACTTTAGGGTATGTCACAGGGAAGTGCAGGAGGTGTGACAAAATACTGTGTAATAGTTACTGGAGCCAACCTCCTAGCTTTTCCACTGAGACTACGTAATGCATAGTCTATCATGGCCTTGGCCCAGTCTAAATTGTGCATTGCGTAATCCTAGTCATCAAGCTTCCCTACTAATTTTTGGGACTATGTAGTGGGTAGTTCCCAAAGTCATGCAGTCACCTATGTCAGAAAAATTGTGCAATCCTTCCCATCATAAACCAATCTTGCTGCTTTATCTTGTCTTGAAGTTATTTTGGTTCTTAGCTGACATTTTCTTTCCATGACTATCCTCTTTGTCCCACAAGTACAACAATTGTTGAGCAACTCTCTAGGAGTTACAGTTAACATGGCATCTAAGAGAGTTGCATCAAAGGAAATAACTAACAGAAGTATTGGGGAAGCAATTAAGTAGATATCAATGAATTTTCTAGTATATGTGGATACTCAATTCTTCATTGAAAAGGATACAACACTAACATGGCACCAAACCAAAGACACTTTTGCAAAAGAGTTCAACGAATACTTAGAGCGCTGGTAGGTTTATCTTAGCATCCACTAGTCAAGGTTATTCAAGGTTGCATGCAGGTACCTCACCTTCCTATGTGCGGATATCATCAGTTGGATTGTCTCACATACAGATGAGCAGATTGTGACATTAAGCAGTGCTAGTGGGAGAGAGATTACCATATTCAAGGAAAATAACTTTTAACAAATGTATCACTTTCTTGAGATGATGAAGTGTATGGATTCACTCTTCTATGCCACCCATAGCTATGTGAACACGAGTGATATTGTCAAGAATTGGGTTAAAGAGACGTTAAATTTTAGATAGGCACCTACCCATGTTTACAAGATGAAGTCCCTCAGGAAGACTTACCAATCCTTGATCATATTTTCCTACAGAATATATGGTCAAGAGAAAACATAAACCTTTCCTAAAGGGTGGGTGGTATTACTAGACCAGTTGGTGAATCATGGGAGATTATTCAACTTGTTGGATTTGTTGGCAAATCATTTGAAGACCCATGCGGCTAAGGCTTGAAATCTGGCCAAGAATGAGAAAGAAAGGTTTTACATGTTCGCATACTTACTGGATGAAATCTATTCCCAACATTGGTTCCTTTGAATGAGTTGGACATGGACACAAAAAGAGACTTTCATCAACAGCTATTGAAAGTTTCCATGGAGGCAGGAATCCACTTCTAGAAAGAAACCATCAAATAGTTTGGGGACAACATCACAGAGTACCAAGCTTCACATAGATATGTGACCGAGAAGCATCAAGTGTACGTCTTTGAGTTGGACTTTCCGCAAACTCCATAATCATAGTGTTTTTTCTTGTTAGGCTATCTCAATCATGTTTTGTCTTATATGGGTACATGTGAAAAATGTAATATTATTTATGAATATGATGTAAGTGAAATTCTAAGTGTCATTGCTAGAATGTGAAAGGTCATCATGTTATGTAATGAGTTACTTGTAAAGAAGTTGAAGAGTCATGAGGGGAGTCAAAGAGTCACAAAGGGGAATCTCAATGGTCACCCCACCCTTTTTTATAAATAGAACCTCATAACTCATAGAACGGATTTTTGGGAGCCAAGATTTTGGTTAGGCTTATTCTTAGAGAAGGCTTGGGAGTATTGTGAAGAGTCTTGGCTTCTCTATAGCATAGAGAAAGTATACTTATTTGGAAGGAGCAGGTGTTCTTGACTGTAATGGTCCACTATTGGGGCTAGTGGTCATTAATGGTGTATGTATGGATGGAACTTTCACTTATAATAATAATATCATAGCCAACATGCTTTCATGCATATGTTGTTGATGTAGCAATACTATTCTTGTTGCATTATAAATGTATGTTATTTAACTTACACATATGCTTATGAACTACTTTGTACGCATTTTTACGAATCTTTCTGACTTCATGTTGTTGGATTAACTCATCACTTTAATTTGTGGACTATTCTTCATTTTATCTTGTGATGTCATTCCGATCATGCATTCCTTTCAAGCTGGGTACTATTACAGGCTTCTAAGGGGCGCACTTTATTTTCCCCTCTTTGTGTTAGAACCTTCATGCATCACACTTGAATCTCCACAGGGTCACACACTTTCTCTCACCCAAAGTCATCATACTTTCCTCTGTGCACTACCGCAGTCAAGGCATTACACTACCACCCACTGCTACGACTCCTACTCCAAACAGTGTGAGGTCTAGTTGCGACTTCCTATCGGGGAGATCCCATGACTATTGGCGGGTCTACCACTGTCAACATTTTTGGTGCTAGAAGAAGGGTTAGATGACAACCTGAGACCTTGAAGTCTAATTTGAATTTTTGCACATATTTCATGACTTATGTCCAAATGAAAACCCTAACATGTTTTTATAATTTTTCTCATTTTAAAATGTCCGCAAGCATCTTAGATGCTTGTCCAAATATAAGTTTAATGGTGAAGGTGGAAAAACCTTTTTCAGGGACACAATTTATTTTGCTGGATTTTTTGACATATATGATGTATCGTTTGATGATATTTCTTGTGGCTTGTTCACTTTCACGTTTGAAGGGCATGCAAAGTAATGGTGTCACACATTTCTCACAACCTCTATACACTCTTTTGATGAGTTTTTTAGATAATTATGTCGAGCTTTCATTCTTTATGATCGTAAGATCCTTAATAGAAAAATTTAAAATTGCAAAAATCACCCAACGAATCTCTTCAATATTTTCACGATCATTTTCTTCACTACTATTTTGAATTTCCTAAAGGTGAAGTTCATTGAGAATTTTTGGATGAAACATTACAATATCTTGATCACATTTTTGAAAATCCACATGAGTTAGAATTTTTTGAAACTCTCCCAACATACCTTGATGTTAGAGCTTCTAAATTTGATATGAACAAGGTTTTTGTCTTAAGTGACCCTCCAATCCCTCCCTATCAAACAACTCTAAATCTGCAGGTTGAGGTGGGAGAAGTTGGGAATCCACTTGTTGATCTATCACCATCTCCTCCTACCCCACCTACTCAGGATTTTTGCATAGATTTGGACTGTAATTTCGATGGTTTTCATGTTTTCTTATCTCCTCATCCTCCATCCATCGGTCCATTTGATCCTCAAGATTTTGGTGTGTTGTTTTCATCCATCTCACGAGGATAAATTTCTCGACAAAATTGGTGTTGAACAACCAATGTACAATATCATTTTTGATGAGTATGTGTGGGAGTTGGAACAAAAATTTGTGGTGAAGGATGACCTCCTTTTGTCTACACCTCATCTACTTTATCTTGACATCTTCCATGATTTTCTCAGTTTTGTTCCATCTTGTGAAAATTCATTTCCAAGCATTTTTGTTTCCGACCATTCACATAACACATGGAATGTCATTTTTTCATTTGAATGCAGAGAGGACAAATCTTTCTTCCTTGATGCTCCCAATCTCCCATCTTACCTTTCCGGAAACATAGAGGGTGAAATTTCTCATTTTCCATCATCCCCTTGATATGATTTGTCAGATCATGAGGATGTCATTGTCTATCATCTTGAACTTTCTGATTGTGGTTTTTGTGATCTTCTCATTCATTTATCTGATCATGATGTTAATTTTTCTACTATTTATCTTTCTAAGCCAATGGTCATTAATGATCCATCTTCTGATGAATTGGAAACTCCTCAAGTTGTCTAGGAACTTTAGCTTGAGCTGATGGTTATGTCAAGTTCTCATAGCCTTGAGGTCATTTCCAGTTTGGATCAGAAATTTGTTGAATCTTTCCAGGCTCCTCATCACTCTCTTGTTCACATTGAAAATTAATCTATCTTACCATTTTCGCATTATCCACCGGAATCACACGATCCTATTGCTCAAGCATTGGAGGAGTCGTACATAGAAATAAATATTACAAAACATAATTTTTCATCTTTCTTTATGTTTTCTCATTTTTAAAGTTTGAAGGTGTACACACCTGTAGAATGCCTTACATGTGCTTTCCATTTTTACTTTGTTGCAAATGCATTCAAGCTTCAAACATATTAGTTTACATTGTTTCATATTTCTTCTTGGTTGATTAGCTTATATATATTTCTTATCGATCATGATCTCACCTTCATGGGCCAACCAATGTGGTGATCGCTACATTGGAAGTATCACTTTACGTGAGTTGGTCCATGTTCTGCTTAGGTTAGGAGTAGGAGTAGTTCTTTTTTTATTTTTTGTTTCTTGATCTGATTTTCTTTTTTTTCCCTTTTCCTGCTTCTTTCCTTTGTTTTCTTTCTCAACTATAGGTTAGTTTCCGCATGAAAATATGTTGGGCTTCTTAGACAAGAAAGGTGAAATCCAATCGTAACTTGTACATCTATCAACACTTGGTTATATGTCTATTCCATATCTTTGTGTGAGTCTTTCATTTCTTCTATTTGATGATACCGTGACGGAAAATATGTTCCTTTTGGAGAGATTCATGGTGAAATCACGATTCTTGCACTCTTAGCTAGTACTGCCTACTCTAATCATTTTTCTATTTTGGGTTAACCCTTGTCAATTCAGTTAAGTATAGTGAGGAGAGGGGGAAAACCTTAACAAGTATGTTAGAGGTATATATAATTATGCTCCTCATAAGGGACAACCTATTCTACTCTCAATAAGTTGGGATCCCTCTTTAGCCTCATGAAGTAAATAACCTCCTATGCACAGTTATTTGAAAATAAAAATGAAGAAATAAAAAATCAAATAAAGGGTGAAAGGAGAGAAATGCTTCCTATGCAGACAGGTGAAGCAAGTAACTCTGTAGGGGTACTATCTAGGCTTGCTAATAGCGGAGTAATGCTTGTGCTCCTAAAGTGACTCTATCAGGGTATTATTTAGGCCTTCTGGAAGTAGAGCAACACCAGAGATGAAAATAAAACTCTGGAAAACTATTTTACTTATGCATCTATATACCCCTCATCCCTAATCGAAACAACTCAGTTTGACTTGGCTTGGAATGTGTGATGCTGATAAAGAGAATGGTACGGAATAAATATTTAACACAAAATAAGTGAAGAAGCTATGATAATCGAAGAACTGAAAAATACTTCTAGAAGAGTTAGAGTTGTTTTTCATGAGAGAAGTTTCATATAGAGATTTGGAGTTCTAACAATGTGTCACTAATGTTGCAATGGCTACAACCATCCTCCAAATTTTGTATATGCTTTGATTTTAGAGCCTTCCTTCTAAACCATAGTAGCTCATCTTGCATTGATCCATGTACTTGTGCTTTGACTGAGCCTTATTCTTTTCATCTTGTCTTGTGTTTTCTCACTTTGTTCATTTTCTAACCCATAAGTCAATCTCCTAACTTGGTCACTTCATAGTTCTGGGTTTGCCTCTTAGAACTGCACAATTCTTGAGGGCAAGTGGCCTTGCTCTTTGGAATTACACATTCCTAACTGGCAGTGAGCCTTCAACTCAAAAAATGTGCAGTATTGAATCGAATCCAGTCTTGAGTTGGGAAATTGCACAGAAAGGAGAGGAAGCCCAGAGAAAATGAGCCCAAAAACTGCGTAGACCCCATTGTGCTAGGAAACTGTGCAGTGCATGAACCAAAGAGTTTCCAAGTTGTTGGGTGTGGTTTTTACCTATTTTCTGCACATTCTTTCCCATGTTTTGACCTTTTTGTCCTCCAAGCCTATGCCCTTATATGACCAAACTCCCTGTTTTCTTCTTTTTAATCCATTTTACTGTCATGTTACTTTGTTATATTTTACCGAATAATACGAGGCTTTATTCCTTTTTGTGGCTAACTTGGAGAGCATTCAAGAAGTATTTTGGGAAGTCTATCTTTTCAAGTGTTGGCTCATGAAAACGAAGCTATGCAACAGACATGCAACAAGGATTAATTGTGAGAAAGGGTAGAACAGTTCACTGTTACACCCCGAGTGTTGTTACAGGTTGCTGCTACACACTTGTTGTTGTTACAGATTGTTGCTACACACTTGCTATTGTTACATATCACTATTGTTACAGATTGTTGTTACACATTGGATGATGTTACACCTCGCATTGATCCACCATCACACCAATAATGTTGTCATCAATTATGCCACGCCATCCCGAATCACCATTCGCTCAATTATGTTGGACAGAAGCTAGAAATGTGGGTACTATTCCACATAATAACTGTCGGGAGTAGAGGTTGTTTATTTTTGAAGCAATAAGACTCCAGTAGTTGCCACTGATGTATATTTATTTAGAAATAGGTTGTAACTTCTTTATTTTTTATTAGCATGAGAATTGGGATTCTCATGACTGATCTGTTTCTAATTTTTGGGTTGTAATAGTTATAAAAGACTCGTCTTTTTATGTGTTAAGGGACAACGTATAGAAGAGTACCGTTACTCTGTTTCTGTAATTCTGAATTTATTTTAATATTGATTAGCATGATGATGCTTCTACTACTTTCAAACTGATTCGTTAATCACTTTCATGTTCTTCCTGCATCCTGCTAAGGAGGAAGGGCCCTCCTCTTTGGCAGGGACTGCAATGATATAGGTAGCGTACATTCTAGTTTAGTTCATTGATTTATGGTTTCTCATTGTTGCTGTAAAAATCGTGGATTACATTCATTGTTGTTTCTATTTATCTTATGTTGTTACACCGAGTTAATAAACAGACTGGTAGTAACCAGCTGGAATAGATGTTAGTTCTTTTGTGGAGCACCCTTACTTTAATAGCTGTGAGTTTTGATTTAATTCCGTAGAGTGTTTTTTTTTAATCTACACGCATGGTTTGATTCAACAATTTAGAACAACAACATCTTTCACAGTTTTCTACATTTTCTTCTACTTGGATGGAGCATATTGGCATAGACAGTGTGAACTCCATTGAAACAACAAGGCCTACCCTGGGTTGACAATTAATGTTAATTAAAACAACACTACATTTTGGTGTCGTTGTCGGGGATGGAAAGTTGAAGAAATAGTCAGACAAAGTTGTTTGTTTGATATAGAGTGCTCCTAGTCCACAGTTGATGGGTGGTAAGATGAAAGCTAAGAACTTGCGCATCACTCTAACATACGTGAGCGGGCTCACCATTGTGATTACTGTGACACTTATGATATTTTGATGCTTTGTTAGTGCGTCTTCAGCTCTTCAATCGCTCGGCAGTAAGACGAGAGGTAAGAACCTGTGCATCGCTCTAACATAACTAGGCAAGCTTACCACTGTCGAAGAATAAGACACTTAGAGTGTGTTTTAATACACATAGGGTCCATGTGTGCACTTGTAGGACTTACAGAGATACTGAAATCACCCCCACTCTAATAAGTCACATGAATGACCGGTCGTAAAAAGGAAACGAAGGGTGAATATTTGGGAAGGAAGACATTTATCCAAGAATTAATCTCTAAGGCAGAAAAATAATAGTCCATCTCTCAAAGGAATGTAGGGAAAACAGGGCCACCGAAGGCTGTTATTCCCATAGCGAAAGTAGAAACCTTCAATCCCTCCATCTCGGGACCATATCATTCTAAGGCTAGCACTTATACCCCTAAGATCAATCATTTGATTGATGAACAAGAATGAGAAGTTAGTAGCCATAATTTGAGGACTAAGGGGCAAGGGGAAACCGAGGGGGAGCAGCAAACACTTGAGATGGAAAATCACTTGTTGATTTATCAATATCCGGATACGGGTAGTGCAGTGAAACAGCCATCCCCAAGGGTATCTAAGGCACTAATTAGGTCTGTAGGGCCATCACAAACACAGTTCGAAGAATGTTTGCTACATAAAGGGTTAGAAGAATTAATCATGGGAGACAACAACGATAACAATGCTAAAACAAACATCACTACCACTACCTTTGAGTTCCCAATCGAGAATATTGGAGGTGAAGCTCCTATGAAAAATATTCCTCTATCATCCTTACCATCCTTCCAAGGGATGACTGTGGAATATGCAGATACATTTCTATTTTAGTTTGATGTGCTACGTAGAAGTTATGATTATACACCATATGCTCAGAAGTTAAAGCCATTTCTTGCTACCTTAAAAGGAGCAGCCTTGAGATGGTTCATGGGATTAGGCCCTGCTTCGATTTCAACATGGAATGCTATGAAGGAGATGTTCTTGTCAAAATACCAGGACTATTGTAGGACCAGGGACTTAAAGGAAGAGATATTTAGAATGACACAGAAGGAGGAAGAAAGATTGGAAGATTATGTGGAATGGTTCCACTACAATCTACAGAGATCAAAACACAATGATTTAGAACCGAAAATCTTGAAGACTATATTCATCAGAGGAATGAGGGATGACTGGCTTGACACCCTGAACTATTAGGAAAAGGGGATATATCACAAGAGCCATTTGCTGAAATTATAAATCTCTACCTACGATGCTCTCGAGGATTGTCTAAAGGAAGAAGTACAATTCAGGATGCCTCTATTTTCATACAAAAATCTACAAGCAGAGGAGTAAATAGAGCAGAGATCGGAAATTTGTTCGAAAATTTCAAGAATGATATCCTCAATACTCTCTCGGCCCAAATAATGACAACATAGATCAAAAAGACACAAGAATAAGATGATACACCCCTGGCCATGTTCTATTCGACTTGTCAGAAGAAACATCCTCGTAGGGAATGCAAATTGAACAACATTAGCTTGTGTAATATCTGCAAGCTGGAGAATTTGACGGAGAAGTGTCCAGGGCTTCCTAAAGTAAAGGAAATACTCAAAGAATCAAGCAAAGAGGTGTAGTCCTCTTACTTCATTGCACCAAGGAGGCCATGGCAACCGCAACCTCCAAGTATGTCTCAAGACTTTTCCTCTTTCAATTTGTGGAACAATGCATATAATAACCAACAATACCCATGGAAATATTATGTCCCTCCTTCAACATAGTTCCCTTCACCCTCGAACCAATGGTCTCCATTTCCTCCTATTAAATATCCTTAATCCCAACCATACCCGTGGAACTAGAACTGGAGAGGAAATGCCTAGAATTCAGATCTGCCTGCACCACCCATGCAAAAATAGCTGTAGTTACCTCCTTTCCAAACTCCTGCTCATCGACCACCTGTGCAACCTAACCCAAATCAAAACAATAAAGAAGCTCAAGGCATAGAGGCTCCTACAACCTTCCAGACCTACCTTATTACCCCCGTGGAACTTAATGAAATACAATTGTGATCGGGCCCAATAATTAACCCTAGTCACTCCCCTATCATTACAGAGGAGGTTTGTGAACCATCCAGAGGAGAAGTCGGAGGCTCTAAGGTGGCTACTGTGCTGACAATAGCTGATATAGAGGAAGTTGTTACATCTGTAACAGCTGACCCGCGAAGAACTTTTACATCTGTAACAACTAATTTGGGGAAGGATGATACACCTGTAACAACAGATTCAATTGTTGTTACGTAGGATCCCCCGTACTTGCAGAGCCTGGCCGAACCTAGGATGACTTCACAGCCTGAATTTGATTTTCTTAAGGAGTTGCAAAATTTATATGTACAAAATCCTCTGATGCAAGCCCTTAAATAAGTACCCATCTATGCCAAGATAGTGAGAGATGTGTGCATCAAGAAGCCTGGGAGGAAGCCTAAAGACCCTGCCACCATACACGTGATGGGAAAGTTATCCGAATTAATGTCTGCTCAGCCTCTCGTTACTAAGTAGAATGATCCAAGAAATCCTATGGTCACTGTCCACATTAATGACCAACCCATAGCCAACACATTGATTGATCTTGGGTCTGCCATTAATGCAATGACAAAATATCTCTTTATCTCTCTCGGGCTACAGGGACTCAAACACACTCCTACTGTGCTGGAATTAGCAGAAAGGTATCTTGTTAAACCCGAGGGGATGTTACAAGATATAGTGATTACGATAGCTTCCTGGAGATATCCGGATGATTTCCTTATCCTATAGCCCAAATCCAATTTGGGGGGGCATCCTTTGATCCTAGAGAGACCTTGGCTAGCCATTGCAGAAGCATTTATAGGTTGCAGGATGGGATCCATGGTGATCTTTGATGGCCAAGCTACACAGAACCCTAATATTTATCTCCCAAAAACCAAATATGGATGTGTACAACCCTTGGTGGGATGAGTTTAAGCCTGAGTCAGATCTTTCCCTACCACTCCTCACTTTAGGGAAAGCCCAATATTTCAAAGATGAGACAGAAGATGATGTGATTAATGGTTTTATTAGTAATTCACTTTCTGTTGCTTCTATTAAAAATGCAAATGATGTGGAATAAGTGGAAGATATAGATTTTGAACAAATGAAAACCACTTTGAATATTGCTAGTAGTCCAATTGAGATTGAATATGGAAATTCTTTGAATGTTAATCCCAATTTGACTGCTGAACAGAATCAATGGCTATTATAGCTATTACAGAAGTATAAAAAGGAATTTGCATGGGATTATATGGATATGAAAGGGATCCACCCTAGCCTATGCACTCACCGTATTTATTTGAAGGGTGGTTACAAACTGGTCAAATAACGACAGCATGCATGAACCCTACACTAAAGGAAGTGGTGAAAGAAGAACTACAAAAGCTCCCAAATGCTAATTTTATTATCCAATATCTGATAGTTAGTGGGTGTCACCTCTTTTCATTGTTCCTAAAAAGAATGGCAAATGGAGAGTCTATGTTGATTATACAGAACTCAACAAGGCCATTCAGAAGGACCATTTTCCATTACCATTTATAGATCAGGTCCTTGATACTCTCTTCGGAAAGAAATTCTTTTAATTTTTGGATGGATTTAGTGGCTACAATCAGATACATATTTCCCCAAAAGACCAGGATAAAATGACCTTTACTTTTCCTTGGGGAACCTATGCATACATAGTGCTACCTTTTGGGCTCTATAATGTACCAGCAACCTTTCAAAGGGCAATACTGGGAATTTTTTTTGACTTATTGAATGATTGTGTGGAAATATTCATGGACGATTTGACACCTTATGGAGATGCTTTTGAAACAACATTAGTCAGTCTAGAAAAAGTGATAGAGCAATGTGTACAAACTAATGTTTCCTTGAGCACTGAGAAACGTCACATGATGATGACTAAAGGGATCGTGCTTGGACATTACATTTCTACTGAAGGAATCAAGGTAGACCCTGTGAAAATAGAGGTAATTATAAAAACCCTAACCTCCAAAATGCAGAAAGAGGTATGTAGTTTTTTGGGGCATCCAGGGTATTACAGAATATTTATAGAATTTTTTTCAAGAATTGCATCACCATTATTTTCCTTGCTCATGAAGGATGTTCATTAATTGTGGACAGGGAAGTGTGAGCAAGCCTTCTTAAAGCTAAAATGATGTGTATCAACAACTTCGGTCTTACGAGGACCTAATTGGGAACTATCATTTTACATAGCTACAGATGCATCAGATATTGTTGTAGGTGCTATTTTGGGCCAGTTGGAGGATAAGAAAACTTATGCTATCTACTGCATAAGTAAAAATCTAACTCCAGTTGAACTCAATTACACAGTGACTGAAAAGGAGTTCTTAGCAGTCGTGCATGCCATAATAAATTTCAGCATTACATCACCAGGTATCAAGTATTTTTACACACTAACCATTCTGCCATTTGTTTTTTAATGAATAAGCCAATTACAAATGGTAGGATTACACACCGGATATTGTTGTTACAAGAATTTGACATTACGATTGTAGATAAGCGTGGAAAAGATAATGTTGTAGCTAACTTTCTTTCTAGGCTGACTATTGATGACAGTTGCACTCCTACTAAAGATTCTTTCCCTGATGGATATATTTTTTCTATTTCTACTTACTCACCTTGGTATGTAGGTATATCCAATTATCTTGCTCTAGGGAAGTTTCCCCAATATTTGTTCTCCAAAGAGAAAAGGAAAACCATGCAACAAAGTGATACGTATACCTAGATAGATGGGAACCTCTACCACACTGGACTTGATTTCTAGATCAGACAGTTTGTTAGAGAGGATGAGGTCTTTGATATTCTCAAAGCCTGCCATGAGGAACCTTGTGGAAGAAACTTCGCAAAAAAAGAGACAGGATACAAAGTCCTTTCAACAGGGTACTATTGGCCAACAATATTCTAGGATGCCAAGAATTTTGTGAAGGGATGTGATTGTTTTCAAAGGATGGGCCAACCACTGCAATCAGATGAGATGTCATTACAACCCCAGATCATCATAGAACCTTTTGAGAAGTGGGCTCTAGATTTTGTGGGACCAATCAATCCTTCATCTAGATAGAGATCCTACATCTTGGTCTGTACTGACTATGTCACAAAATGGGTTGAGGCGAAGGCACTAACTAGAGCCATGGAGCAATCTGCCTCAGACTTTATGTTTGAAGACATCTTAGTTCGGTTTGGCATACTGTTGGGAATGAGATACCCCAAAGGGAAGTTTTGGGGCTAAAAGCCCATGTTTTTGTCAATTTTGTAATAAACTTGTAAAGACTCCGTATTTTGTGGTTGCAGAGTGCATAGGTGTCATAAGTCATAAAGGGTTGTCTGCCCTTAGTTTTGTCAAGTAAAGTCGACTGTAAGAGATCTACCCATGGTTCGCAGACCATAGGATTGTATAAAAAGAGCTAATCTCTACGAAGTTTTAGAGAGACACAACGTAAGAGAGTGATAGCTATAAAGTAAGAAGTCTAAGTTTTGGGTCGTAGCATAGGTAGAGGCTCTGCAGCTGAGTGCGTAGAGGCCTAGAGTAGATTTTCGTAGTTGAGTGCATGGATCCCTACAACTGTGTGTTCAGGGTGGATAGAGTATGTAATCACATGGAAGAAATTAATAAAGAGAAGTATTCTGCAATTTCCATGTCTTTGTTCCAGTTAATGCATCTTATCATTTTATGTATGAATTTCCTTTATAATGATTATGTGATGTGCGAATGTGTATGATTATGTTGGATAATTAAACACATATAAGAATATCTACTTACGCGGTGCTAAATATGAGTATCTAATAAGATAAATAAGACACTTAGATTAGTTTAGGAATCTGCGTGGTACGTTGCCCTAGAAGTGTGAAGGGGTCTAGATCAAGGGTTAGGGCTGCGCGAAGGACAACTGGACCATTTCGCGAAGGTATTGAATGATGGAATAAAAGGCTCAACTGGCAAGCCCTTGACTAAAGTGGCCTGTGTGAAGGCAGTAATAAAGGGAATTAAATGACATCATGACCATCTCAAGGTGTGGAAACTAGGTTCCAGCATCCCCCAACACTGCTTCGGGTGAGACTTTGTTCCATGCTTTGTGGGTTGATGCCAAAAAAGCCAGTAGTGTAGGGATTTGTTTGGCTAATTAAAGTTGAACCTAGGTCAAGCCCCCTCATGCGAACAGATGGTTCCGTTGGTGGGACCGAAATCTACATAAGAGATGTGTGATGTCGTATCGCTGGAATCCAACTAAGAAAGAGATTGGAGACTGGTCGGATAGGAAGATCCACAAATTTGTGATGCAGGAGAATAGAAACCTACGACTGATAAAGGAATAGTGGCTGGTTGGGTACCTGTATATAGAGATCCATGAGATCTTTTTCTGCTCCTTCCCGATTGAGATATACGAGTGGATCGCGAAGCTAGCAGATAGCCAAGTAGGTGGAAACCTAACGGTCCTATTGTGTGGACCCTAGAGCTAGTGTGAAGGTTGGAAGCATCAGAGGATAAGATCACCCGTGCTGTTGATCATTGGCTCGATTGCATCATAGGAGGATTTGTAACTAAAATTGTGGTCGACACCTCAGTCAGCTACAGCGAGGTGGAGCAATGCTTTTTCAAAGGACCACAAGGTAAGTATGTGAAATATTTGAGTACCTGGATTAAAATATTATTGTGCAAAAAATGGGTTATGGAGCTACCTTGATATTTGGGGCTACGCGAAGCAGAAAAACTTACAAAAACGAAGGAAAAAGAGGTCCTGAATATAGTTCGTTGATTTCGCCTCCACAAGGTGATGAAGAGAGAATAGTGCATGCTTCTCCATGAAGTGCTATTCAGTTAATAAGGCAAGGATTCTTGAGAATACTACCTCCACCCACACCACCTACAACTTCACCACCATCACCTATGACTTCACCCGTACTACCTCCACCTCCATCGCGGTTCAGTATGGCAAATTCAGTGAAGTTTCCTTTGTTGAAAGGCTTGGAGAATGAGGACTTGGACCAATTCTAGTTCATTGTAAAAGTTGTATGGGAAGCTTAAGGTGTTACATATGATAACATGAAGAAATCAACATTGGTTAGCACTTTGCAGGATCATGCACTAACCTGATATATCAAGTACACTAATGATAAACTGAATGCTAGAGTAGTAGACATCTAGACAACATTGAATAGAAAATTCAGTAGGCCTAAGTCTAAAGCACAGTCTATTGTGGGGTTCAAAGAAATTGCGATGCAACTAGGTGAGACACCTTGGGAACTTGATCAGAGGTTGAAGTGTACAATCCGTGAAGCTAATATGAACCTGATAGATGGACAACATTGCGAATGGTTTGTGGCTTTGCTCTTGCCACACTTAAGGGTTGCAGTGTCGCAACAGAAGATAATGACTCAGGCAAAAGCCTTGGAGATAGCAACGAGACTGCATGAAACATCGATGCAAGATCCAAATCTGGGGGTTTAGTAGATCCATGCATAGTTGAAAAATCTTCACCTTGACATGCAAAGCTTGAAGCAGGACAAGACAGTTCGACTAGTGGTATGTGAAGACATATGGTGTATGAAATGAAAGAGTTAGGGGCATGATTTTTTTGGGAAGTCTTAGTGTCTATGGATAAATGCCTAAACCCCTAGACTAGTAGCTAAGTCTAGAACAACAGTGCAAAGCATTCTCTACATTTTCTATAACCAATGGATTAAATAAGACTGTAAATAAGCCTACCTGAAACTTTCTCTTACTCCTTATCTCGCTTGACCAATTCTATTGCTCCTTTCCATACTTAATCCGCTTGAAAAGTACTTGCACACAGACAGCAGACAAAAACTGATCAAAGCATATGATAATGATCTAATGATTAAACATAAAATGGAATCAAGTGCATAATACACATATGAAAGAATCAATAAATAATACAAACATATGGAAAAATATTTGAATACTTTATTAGTAAAAGGAAGCATTACAACCCAATTTTCTTGATTCAGTGCCACTCCTCCAGTTCAATCCCATCCTCTCCTCATAACAAGCAATACATTTTGACATCATTACAATACATGAAACCAACTCAAGTCTCATACTAACAACATCTCCTTATAATTCAATGATTTCCAGCCCCTAATCACTTAGATGAGTGGTCCTTTTATAGGTGAATGAAGGAAGTTATGCCATAAATGGTGACAATGAATGCCCTCCCAAACTTAGGATTTAGTTCCATGGAGGAAGCGATAAAGGGATTGATGTTCCTTAACTTCCTCCCTCATCCAATTTCGAGCCCACATGAGTGGAAAGCCTTGGGAAACTTCTAGAATCATCCTATGGATAATAATATTCCAAAACCCAATGCATATTTCGTTCAAATTCATCCAACGTATGCCAAAGAGGGCTCGCACTACAATGCACCCTGGAAGTGTACTGGGCTGCACTGCAGTGCACCCTGATAAAGGCATGTTTGCGCTGATCTTCTTAGAGGCAGTTTTTGGATGATTTCAATCATGGAATCTCTTGGGAAGGAGGCATTCTGATGGTTGACTTAATTAGGGCATGTAACAACTGAATCAGGGTTTGATGGGCCCTAATAGTACTAATCTGTAAGTCGGGGTTGGTGTGACCAAATGGATCTGTAAGAATGACAAAGACCATTGTCTGGTCTTTACGAACTACCTTACAGGAGGAGGATCGGTGCCTTTGAGGGCAGAAGCTCAAGCAAGACCAAGCACAAGGCCTAAATTATGGTGCGCTATATGTCAGGTAGTAGGAAAACATGCCATGGATAACTATCACTTGTTGCAAAAGTTTTCATAAGCACCGCAACAACTGTTCTGCAACTTTTGTAGGTCGGTAGGGCATGATGAGCGTAATTGCAGGAGTTATGAGTTGATGATGGATAGAACACATGCCTATAGGGTTCAGGCCAAAACACAGCCCCCTAACCAGAGTAGAGGGATGGCGCAGGCAGGATTTCAGGGCTGTGGATGAGATCGAGGCGGAGGAGGACGTGATATAGGTCAGGGACAATTGATCTGCTACAATTGCGGAGGACCAGGACATTATGCCTGTGATTATACTAACCCAACAGGTCCGTCATATAAGTATTGCACTATGTTTGGTCATGAAACGAAATATTGTCCTATGCTGATAGTAAGGATACGTGACAAAGGGTCACTACCACCGTAGCCTACTTAGAACTTGTAGATGATGATGTTAGAGCTGTACGAAGAGGATCTAAACGTGAATATAGTTCTCCAAAGTGGAATCGCAATAGGGGATGACAAGGGGGAACAACCAGAATATGGTATGTGGGTTCGCAAAGCTCCAACAAAGGAGACTGAGTTTGATTTGGAGTGCGCTTGTGAAACCTCCATGGAAGCGAAGAAGAGCTTCACTGAGGCCTCCACCTCAGCAAGCAAGGATAAGCCTGATTTGGAGGTGGACCCTTCTATGCTTACAACTTTCCTAGAGACTTGTATGAAGTTATTGTGTGATAGTAAGGCTGTGAAGGGGTTACAAGAGCTTATAAATAGATGCACCGGAAACACCATGATGGAGCCATGCATCGTACGAAAGATAGGTAAGAATAAAACAAGGACGAGACGAGAGATGAGACTGACCATGCAGATAGGAGATTATGAGATGGATCAGGTTATCTTGGACCTAGGGTCAGATGTGAATGTCCCACCTAACCAGATTTGGGAACAGGTGGGAAGACCCATGTTGCAATGGTCTCTGATTTAGCTAAGGATGGTGAATCAGCAGAATATCATCCCCATGGGGTGGCTGCAAGGGGTGACTGTGGATATTGAAGGTGCGAGCACTGGCTCATTTTAAAGTAATAGAAATTGTAGATGATAGCAACCCCTATCTTGCACTCCTTGGAATTGATTGGGCTATTGATATGAATGTGGTAATCAACCTAAAGAAGTGAAAGATGATCTTTGAGAAGAAATCGATCTGCGTTATACCCCTAGATCCTGCTGAAGGTTCGCATTATATTGAACTAGTCTGTGATTATGAGGGTGATCATGATTTGGAATGTATTTATAAGATAACAGTGTGATACCAACACTAGGTGAATCCAACAATAGATGGACTAATTACATGGGATCATAAGAGTTCATACACCTCAAACTCTAATGAAGAACTAGAGTGCTGGCAGAATCAGTTACACGAAGTAACTATGTTGAGCTATAACACCATGATCCAGTTGATGTGTTGTGTGTCGTCAAAGGTAAGGAATCTACCCACTTATGATGGCCTAAATGATGTAGATATTTTTTTGGATGCATTTGAGAGGGAGGTACTAGAAAAGCAACATTTCTAGGCATTGGACTGGGCACTACATGCTACGCCCACAAGGTGGTGGGGTACGCACAAGGAAATATTTGATGATTGGTGTGAATGTAGGAGAATGATGAGGACTCACTTTGGGAAGTTGAAGATGCGAATGACAGACAAGTAGGATGGGAAAGATGATCCACTCGTGCAGTTGGCCAAATGGGCCTAGGCTTATGGAGAGAAGCCCCAACCTGAATGGGTGCACTTGTTCTTTCATACACTAGATATTGTCCCAATGAATTGGTATGTAGAAACAGAGCTCCACCATGGGATAGGTGAATGGGATATTCTACGCGAAGCATTCATGATGATGTTCAGTTTTGAAGACGGGTGCGACAGTATTGATGAAGCACTATAAGAGGTTAAAGCAATAATCTTTAGGATACCACAG
Organism: Pinus taeda; assembly: GCA_000404065.3. Taxonomy (NCBI): domain Eukaryota; kingdom Viridiplantae; phylum Streptophyta; class Pinopsida; order Pinales; family Pinaceae; genus Pinus; species Pinus taeda. The sequence goes on along the minus strand of APFE030778541.1, from coordinate 37,889 downwards.
GATCCTTTGGACCCAATTCAGCCTTAATGGGATACTCAGCTGAGTCACATGCTAGAATGTTATAATGTAACTGTTGAAGAAGAAGACGAGGATCTGTGAATGATTAACATCCTTGAAACAGAAGGTCACCATGAGGTTGAAGGTCCATAGGTTGATAATTTGGATATAACTGTGCCACTGAAAATGAAACAAGTAAGCATTGGTACAGAGGCAGAACCCAAATTCATGAAGATTGGAGATTACCGAGATGACACAACGGTGGATAAGGTTGCTAAATTCCTCTACGAATACCAGGATTTGTTCCCTACCAAGTTTATAGATATTAAGGGGATAATCTAGGACTTAGGTATGATGAAGATCACATTGAAACCCAATGCAAAGCCATTTAAGCAAAGACCTTACCATCTCAATCCGAAGTATAAGGAGAAGGTGTACTTAGATCTAGACAAGATGCTCGCAGTAGGCATCATTGAACCTGTGGAAGAATATGACTAGGTAAGCCCAATGGTGGTACAGGAGAAGAAGCAAAAGGATGAAATAACGATATGCATGGACCTATGAAAGCTGAATGATGCTTGTGTTGGCTTAATGGGGCCTGAACCAGGTTCAGAGTGTTTTGCCCAAACAAATCTCGAAACTATCGGTCCTTCTAGCAACAGTCCACAGAGCGCGGACTGAAGTCTCACTTGAGGTAGTATGGGAGGTTGCTAGAACCAGGTTTTAGCACCCTTGGGATGTCTTGATGAGGTCTGTAGAGCTCGAAACCAATCCTATGTGTTGTGCTACTTCCTCACAGTCGTCTGTTCAATGCAACCAACTTCGCGTGGCTCAGACAGCGAGAGCAAATGTTCTTTACAGCTTCTTTCAACTGCTTGGAGCACTAAGACTATGCTTTGATTGGTTAGTGAGGAAGCCAGCCCTCTCATGTAGGGCTTCAGGTGACTGCCATTTACTTTCCCTGGGAAGGGCTCTCCATTAAGCTTGCCCAGCTAGATGGCACCTCCGTCTGTAACCTCCTTTACAACATAAGGTCCCAACCAATGCATTCAGAGTTTCCCAGGGAATTTATCAAACTTGCTATCATACAGCAATACTAAATTGTTTACTTTGAACGTGCATAACTTGATGGAGATCATGTCAAGCTTTCTCATGCTGTTACTAGACCTGTTGATCGAATCCCACTAGAAATCGTTCTTCCTCAAGTTCTTCCAGTTGCATGAGCCTCTCTTCCAAGGCTTCGCGGTCTGCCATGCCTGTCATTGTTGCTATCCACAAACTGGGTACAATGTATTCCATGGGCATGATAGCTTCCATGTCGTAGACTAACCTAAAAGGTGTCTGACCCGTCAATTTCTTGCATGTGGTTCGGTACACCCACAACACTGTAGGGATGCGCAAATCCCAATCGTTTCGTTGCGCATTACATACTTTGGTCAACGCAGTTTCCAAAATCTTGTTAAATGCTTCTACTGTCCCATTTGCTCATGGATGGTACGGTGTACTTTGCTAATGATACACCTGGAATTCCTCAGTGAGTGCGCTAATAGTTTCATTTAGGAAGTGTGTTCTGTGGTCACTCATTAGAATTTTTGAGCATCCAAACTGCGTCAACACATTTTCGAATAATAATTTCACAACTATAGCAGTTGTGCAGTCCTTAACCGGCTACGATTCCACACACTTGGTCAAGTATTCTATCGTAGTGATGATATAGCGCACACTCGTCTTCCCTTGAGGTGTGATTGGCCCCACGAAGTTTGTCGCCCAGTTTTCGAATGGCTACAGTGTCACCTGTGGATTGAGTGGCATCTCATCCTTTCATGATGTTTTCCCAGTCCGTTGACATATGTCACAGGCCCGATAGTACACTTTCGAGTCTTGATGTAGGTCGGTCACCATAGTCCAACGCGGAGAATCTTCTGTCTTGTCACCCATCCCACATAATGTCCTCCTACAACTCCCCCATTTGCTTCCATGAGGATCTGTCCCCATTCAAATTCAGGCACATATCTCTATAATATTTCGTCATTTCCTATTTTGTAGAGGTACCCCATGATAACAGAAAAATCTATTGCGTGTACCACCAATTCTTTCCTCTGCTAAACTGAGTATCCTTGCGGTGCAGTATCTGTGGTTAAGAAATGGATTATATCCTCGAAGTGGCCATCTGTGACGCACACTGCATAGAGTTGTGCATCAGGTAGTCCTTCCTCCAAATTTGTTGGCTCCTCACTGTTCTCAATTGGCGATAAGTGATCTAGGCCGATGTTTAAGCGTCCGAGCTTTCGATAACCTCAAAGTCATACTCTTGAAATAGTAACAACCATCTACAAATGCACCCCCCCAACATAGGCTTGTTCACCAGGTATTTCAACGCAGAATGGTTGGTATACATCTTGAAGTGCCCACCAAGTAAATAGTGGCGGTATTTCTGGAGTGCGTATACCATCGCCAATGCTTCGCACTCAGTAGTAGAGTAGTTCTTTTCGGCTTTGGACAACTGTCGACTAGCGAACGTGATCTGGTGCTCGATACCTTCTACTCCTTCCTACATGAGTACATTGCCCAACGGGATATAGGATGCATCAACTTGTACATGAAATTCAATGTCCCATTTTGGGAAAACCAAAATGGGAGTGGATGCCATTTTTTCCTTGAGAATCTCCAGACTTTTCTTACAATCATCATTCCAACAATATGCAGTGTCCTTTTTCAACAACTGTTCCATTGGTGCCATGATTTGTGCATAGCTCTTAATAAACTTTCGATAGTAACCAGTGTGCCCCAACGTGGTACGAAGTTGTTTGACACTTCGCGACGCTTCCAGGTTGAGTATGACATCAATCTTTGTGGGGTCCACCATGAAGCCTTGTTTGTAGACCACATGGCCAATCAAATTTCCAAAGGGGACAAGGAAGGTGCACTTCTTAAGATTCAGCGCAATCTAGTGTCGTCGACAAGTATCCAGCATCAACTGTAAGCTTGCTATATTTTTCTTGACTAACCCAAATACAGTCCAATCATTGAAATAAACTTCCAAAAACTTGTGGATGAATTCCTTGAACATTTCCACACTACGCGTGAAAATATCATTGGCGCATTCTTCAACCCAAAGGGCATAACAGTGTATTGAAAACAACCCCATTTGATCGCGAAGGTTGTCTTGCTCCTATCTTCTGGCACGATCTTGATCTGATGGTACCCTGAGAACCCATCCATGAACGAGTAAGCTTCCTATCCACCAACGTTCTCCAAGACTTCATCTGTAAATGGTGTCAAAAATGGATCGTGAACACAGGCATCATTAAGTTTTATGAGGTCCACACAGATTCGAATTTCGCCCTTCTGTTTTTTCTCTTGCACTATCATAGGACTCACCCAGTCGAACTCTTCCATTGGTTCAATAATTCTTGCTGCAAGAATTGTTTCTAATTCTTCATGGACATTTTCCTTATACTTCAGATTCAAATGGTAAGGATGCTGCTTAACTGGTTTTGTGTCCAGTTTTAGATTTATCTTCATCATTCCTAGGTCGTTGAGGATCCCTTTTAACTCCATGATTTTGGTCGGGAATAAGTCTTGATATTCATGAAGTAACTCGACAACCTTATACACCATGGTATCATCCCAATAGTCTCCAAGTGTCACGTACCTCGGATCCTCATCTCTACCAATGTTTACCTATTTTGTTTTCAGTGGCGCAATGATGTCGGGGTCCTCGATTGACGGTCCTCAAACTTCGCGACTCCCTTTTTTTTCTGGAATATTAATATTTCTCATGGTTCCTGTGGTATTTTGAAAATGGTTGCTTTCACAGCTTGTAGTTCATCATCGACAGTATCCGCCCATAGGTATTCAAATGAGAATGTTAACAAAAATCCCTCGCACAAGATATCCCATTCACTCGTACCATGTCGAAGTTTTGTCTCGGTATACCAGTTTCTGAGGATGACATCCAGGGTATGATAAAATAAGTGTACCCATTCAGGTTGGGGTTTTGCTCCATAGGCTTTGGTCCATTTTGTGAGGTGCGTGTGCGGGTCATTATGTCCATCATACTTCTCGGTTATTCATATTTCTGGCTCCCCAAACCTTAGTTGCATCATCCTCCTGCAGTTGTTCCAGGTTTCAAAGTTTCCCTCGTGTGTTCCCCACCAACACGCAGGTGTCGCGCGCAGTGCCTACTTTAGTGCATCGAACCTCTGGTGTTCTGGTACCGCACTCTCAAAATTGCTCACGAACTGATCCGCCACTATCAATCCATCATATGTGGGTAGATCTTGAGCTTGGGTGGTTACGCATCATAGCGATTTGGTCATCATATTACAATTTAGCGTCATCACTTCATTCAAGCGATTGTGCCAGCATTCATCTTCTTTGTCCAAATTCGAAGGGAAGGACCTTGCATGCTCCCACAAGACCCTTCTACCTGCAGTTGGATTTAGCCAATCCTAGTTTCGCACGGTTATCTTGTATATACAATCTAGCTCTTCATCGACTCCATCGTCACGCACGGGTTCAGTGTATCACTCTCCTTCAGCTGGATCCAGTGGAACTACTATGCATAAGGACTTTTTCTCAAATATCATCTTCTGTTTCTTTAGGTTGATGACTCCATTCATATCCGTGGCCCAGTCTATCCCTAATAGTGCGAGGTAAGGGTTACTATCATCCACAATCTCTATTACCTCAAAGTCAATCTGCGTGCTGGCACCTTCAATATGCACTATTACCCCTTGCAATCTTCCCATGGGTAGAATCTTTTGCTTTTTTTCCATCCATAACTGGATAGGAGACCATTGTAGTGTGGGCCTGCCCATGCATTTCCATCTCTGTTTTGGTAACACATTCATGTCCGAACCCAAGTCTAAGATCACTTGATCCATTTCATACTCACCAATCTGCACCATCAAACTCATTTCCCTCCCAGTGTGTAGTGCATGCTTTCCTAGTTCTTGGACTACATGCGCTTCACCCGATCTCGCACACCTAGCGATCAACTCTTGTAGTCCTTTAATTGCCTTATTATCATGTAGCAGCTTCATGCATGTCTCTAAAAAGGTAGTAAGCATAGAAGGATCCATTCCTGTCTTTGGTTGATCCTTACTACCTAAAGTAGAGGCCTTCGTGAAGCTCTTCTTAGCTCCCATTAACATTTTCCTTGCATGCTCCATGTGAAACTCAGGTTCCTTCGTAGGAGCCTTGCAAACCCATGTATCTTCCTCAGGCTTCTTCCCCTTATCTTCCCTTGTGGTCATGCCACTTCTGAGCATCATGTTCACATTGGGATCTTCTTTGCATGGCTCGTACCTCATCATTTGGATGTTTTGAGTCGGAGTAGGCTGTAGCACCCCTTTCTCATGCATTTGTACAATCAGCATCAGGCAATCTACCATTTCATGGTCAAATTGCTCATAGTACAGACAATATATTCTCATTGGGTTGGTACAATTGTGAAAGTAGTGCCCTGGTCCTCTGCAATTATAATAGGTTAGCTATTTGTACCCTTGTCCGAGTCCCATTCCTCCTCACCCTCGTCCGCATCCTTGGAATCCATCGCGTGCCACTACTGCGGATGGATCCTGATCTTGTGCCTCGATCTGCATCCTATAGGTGGGCATTCGATCCATCAATAATTCATAGCTCTGACATTTTTGCTTGTCATGGCCTACTGAGCTACAAAAATTAAAAAATAGTTGTTGTGGAGTCTACGTATACTTCTGCAATAGGTGAGAGTTGTTTGCATTATGCTTTCCTTGCACCTGACAGATCGTGTACTAGAGCGCGGGTGCCACACTTGGCCCCACTAGAGCCTCTGGACTCAACGACATCGGTCCTCCTCCCGTCAAATAGTTCACAAATACTGGGCAGTGATCCTTATCATGACCCTGGCCTTTACAGTTTATGCACCACACTTCTTTGTGTGCTTCTGTCCAGGGTGCCCTATCCTGGTTCAAACTCTATATCTCCAAGCATAGGTTTTGTATCTGGGCATGGATGTTTTGGACTCCCAACCTTTGATCCTATATCGGCGTCTCATGCAACCTCATCACCATTTCCAATGCTTCTTCCTGGGTTGAGAGCTTCTATTGTGATAGTGCCATTCTCAGGTGTGGTGTCAAAGACACCAAAAACCACGTGCACATTTGTCAGTGTCATATTACCCTCACGGATCGTACTCTTCAGCCTTTGATCCAGATCCTAGGGGTTTTCACCTGGAAGCATTGCGATCTCCTTAAATCCGATGATCGACTGTGTTTTGGCTTTTGGGCGGCTAAATTCTCTATTTAATGCGATCTATATCTCTGCTATTCCTGCATGTGGGTGATCATTCGAGTGCTTGATATACCAAGTCAGCAGGTGGTCCTGTAGTGCGCTTTTTTAATGTTATCATCTGTAACCCTGTGTGCTTCCCATACTTCTCTTACTACAAACCAAAACTGATCTGGATCTTCATTCCCAACTTCTCTGAATACAGACAGCTTGATCGCGCTTGCCATGCTAAACTATTGGTTTGGTGGAGGTGGTGTGGGTGAAGATGGAGGTGAATGAGGTGACGTGGGTGGTGGTGTTCATGGGGATGGTAACTACGGAATGTGTTGCCTTATCAAACTAACCGTGCTCCTTGGGGAAACCCACGTGCACTCTTCCTCGCTCACTCACAGAGGCGAAATTAAAGGACTATTTCCCAACCCTTTGATACCTTTTTAGACCTTTCTGCTCCACATTGTTCCACTTATTAATGTATTAGCATCACCCGTTTTTCACACAAGAACATCTTAATCCAAGTATTTAAAGATTTGATGCACTTACCTCGCAGTCCCTTGAGAAAATGTCTTTCTGCTTTGTTGTAGCTAACAGTCATGTCTATCGCAAATTCAATGATAAACCCTCCTATTATTCAATCCAGCCAATGATCTATGACCCATGTGATCTTATCTTTTGAAGCTTCTAGCCTGCGCACCAAATATGGGGTCCACACTATGGGTTGATGAAGCTTGCACCTTCCTTGGCTGTCTGCTAGCCTCGTGATCCAATCATACAGTTCTGAAGAGAAATATGAAAAGAAGATCTCGTGGATTTTTGTATATACATAGCGATCCAACCACCTCTTCTCAAGTATATGGGGGGTTTTATTTTCCTGTACTACGAACTCGTGAAGTTTCTGATCCAGCCACTCTTCAATTTCCTTCTTCATAGGGTTCCAATGTTCTGACATCAGACATCCCTTAGGCAGATCCCAGTCCTAACAATGGAACCATTTGTTGGCTTGATTGGGCCTGACCCAGGTTCAAAGTGTTTTAGCCAAACAAATCCCAAAACTAATGGCCCTTTCAGCAACAGTACGTTGAGCGCAGACTGAAGTCTCACCCGAGGTAGTATGGGGGGTGCCGGAACCAAGTTTCCACACCCTTGGGATGTCTTTATGAGGTCTGGGGAGCTCGCAATCGATCTTATGCGTTGCGCTACTTCCATGCAATCATCTGTTCAGTGCAAATATCTTCACGTGACTCAGATAATGAGAGTGAATGTTATTTACCCTTTCTGTGCTAGGTATTATTATAGATCTTAAAGTAAGTAAGCCCAATTCTTTTAGTTATTTAACATAAACATACATGCTCAATCATAAATCATAAAAAAATGCATAGACCAGAGAATAGAAACAAATACGCACGATTTTCATAACCAAATTATCTTTATTAATGCTTCTTCCAGTTACAATCCATTTCCTACCCTATGCACACAGCTGTAGGGGTCCGCGCACATAGTTGTAGACTCTACTAGGCCTCTGTGCACACAACTGTAGAGCCTCTACTACTACTACGACTCATGACTCAGGGCTACAGGCTTAGATTAATTTCAAAAACCCATACACTTCCGATCTCCACCAAAATTTGTCTTCTACACTTAGAGCCTCACTCTATTTATACATTCCCATGGTCTGTGGACCATGGGTAGGCCAACACATTCTAGATTAATTTACAATATTTTAGGGTGGACAACCCTTTGACTTGACTCATTACAACTCACGCTCTGCACACTTCGCAGACCCTTTACAATACCACTACCCAAAAATGTGGGTTTTAAGCCCCAAAACTTTTACGCAGGGGATCCTCTACCCAACAGCTTGTGTACATGATCCTTTCCTGACTCCGTTCACTGATGACGTGTTGGACAATGTAGGTGGCCAGGAAGCACATTCCTTCATTGATGGGTTCTCAGGGTACCACTAGGTCAAAATTGCATCGGAGGATAGGAGAAAGACAACCTTCACAACTGAGTGGGGTTGTTTTCAGTACACTATAATGCCATTTGGATTGAATAATGCACTTGTGATCTTCTCGCATGTAGTTGTTGCAGCGTTCAAGGAGTTTATTCATAAGTTCTTAGAATTATACTTTGATGATTGGAATGTGTTTGGGCTGGTGAAATTCCATGTATCAAGCCTGTGCATGATGCTGGATACCTGTTGAAGATACCAAATCATGCTCAATTTGAAGAAATGTTTGTCTTGTGTTCCCTTTAGGACCCTTCTAGGTCATGTGGTTTGCAGACTAGGAATAATGGTAGATCTCACGAAGATCACAGTGATACTGAACTTGGAAGCATCACGGAGTGTGAAAGAACTGCACGCTACATTGGGACATACGAGATATTACAGAAAGTTTATCAAAGGCTATGCCCAGGTCACCATGCCTATGGAGAAATTGTTGAAAAAGGATGTCATGTTCTACTAGAACAAGATTGTAAGAAGAACCTAGATGTATTGAAAGAAAAGATGGTCACTGCATCGATCCTAGTCTTCCTGGATTGGAAGAAGGAATTTCATGTACATGTTGACGCATCATGTATAGTGTTGGGAGCAGTACTGTTATAGACATTTTTGGGCACTTCAACCCCAATCATAAATGTCCATAAACAGAGGGCTCCTAAGTCCCTAAAATTGTTGCTTCACTGCCTAAAGGAACAAGGTCAGTTGATTACATCATCTCCTAGAAGTTCTCCACTAAAAACTGCTCATAAATGGTCAAAGCTGGACCATACTGAAAACCCAGTGCAGAGGGTGCGATGCATATCACCTTCCCAGTGTACAAGGCGCGGTGCATACTGAATTGCTCCTTTGTAGGGTGCGATGGTCAAGAATGGACAAATGGCAGGGACAAAATGCGAGGTGGAAGATCATGGAATCTTCCAGAAGCTTCCCCTCTGACACTTGCTTCTCTGTTTTCAACTAGGGATGAGTAAGAGATCATCATTCTCCAAGTGGAAGTAGGAACTATCAGAGAGAGGACACTAATCAAGACCCCAGAAGATGATTCATCTCCCTATAATCATCTATATATGGATCCCTCATCACAGAGATCCAGGGGCTGGGATTTTGTATCTTATAGAGAAGTGTTGTTGGTTTTCTAGTGTACATTCATAGTGTGTGGTGATCCAAGCTTTACTTGAGGTGAAGAAGGGCTTTCTAGCTGGAGGATGATGCTGGGTCAGAACATATGGTTGTAATCCTCTTGCTACTTTTCATCTTAATAAAGCT